>ML818635.1:38014-81979 GCA_009831015.1 Picea engelmannii | reverse complement strand
AAGTGATGAGTGTACTATAAGTCAAAGTGGATACAAAATAAATTATTTAAATAATAAAGTTAATGGATAAATTACTAATTGGACAAGTGGTTAGAAGTTGGTTAACCCTAAAATAAGGAAAATGGGTTAAGATGGTTAAAAGGCAACCACTTGAGAAGGCTACATTAAAGTATAAATAAGAGGCAAGACTCTATGATTTTATATGACACTTGACAATATTGAATATCTACAGGTGATTGAGGTAACCAAAGGATATCTAAGACAAATTTCATAGAGAAGGTGAAGTAAAGAAGGCTAAAATGCAAGGGAGGATAAATTATTTTGATGATTCTTTCTAAGGTATGTTATTTACAGGTTGTATCACAATTTTCACAATAACGTTTTTTCTAGAATGATTCAGACCATGAAATTGATAGGGAATTGAGAAAACATATCCATGTAGCTGTGGTACGAATTTCAGCGTGTGGGTCATTGTATTTTTGGAGTTACACTTCATGGAAAATAGGGTTTATGGCTAGTGTTGAAACTAATCTAAAACATGTGTTTCAGGTAAAAATGTCACAACTTATTCATAACAGATCCATATTAAGTAAGACCAAAAGTGTTGGTCAAAGTACATTCTGTAGTATTCTGTATAAAATTTTTGGATCCATACAACAAATATTCCGTGCTGGGCACACTTTACAAGTTCGCTCTCTAGAATACGACAATATTCAACAAGGTATACCATTTTTTCTATAATGCCATTTATGAGAGGTTCCAAGTAGTGACACCTAGAGGAATTGCATAAAACACATATAAAAATGTTGTGTACTATTTTCGTATCTTTATTCATTACAGGTACATAGTTATAATTATTTCAAGTTAGGGTTGTTGACTAATCCAAAACCAGTCATGTGAGACTAAAGAAAAGTTTGATGAAAATGATAGTGTCTTGTTATTAAAGTTAAGGAAGGTTGCAGGTATGTGATCATATACACCGGGTCTATTACAAAGTAACAAATCAGATTTGTATGATGAAATTGATGAGGGATTTTGGTTGAGGTACATGTTGGGTACATGGTTGCAAAAATTAGTTGATGAGTTGTCACATACATGAGGTGTATAGTTGATGATGTTGGTACATATTGATGATTCATAGTTTATGAGTAGTTGATACATGATTGATACATACTTGGTACATGGTTGGATGCACTTGTTTATGGTAGAGGTTGATTACATGTTGTTTGGTACAGGTTGGTGCATGGTTGATGCACTTGTTTATGGTACAGGTTGATTACAGGTTGAGGTATAGGTTGATGCATGGTTCAAGTT
This sequence comes from Picea engelmannii, assembly GCA_009831015.1. NCBI lineage: Eukaryota > Viridiplantae > Streptophyta > Pinopsida > Pinales > Pinaceae > Picea > Picea engelmannii. The sequence continues at coordinate 80,665 of ML818635.1, read as the reverse complement.
TACTAGTATAGGTTATTTGGTGTAGGTATATTGGTACAGGTTTACAAAATTATATCTCAAAGTGATAGTGTGACAATGGTTCCATCATTCTACTTATACGTCAGAGTGGTTGGATGGGGCAAGGACAGGTGGTTGTATCCACCTTCCGGTTGTAGCTGAATAACTTAGGGGATTATAGCCTCCTCTAGTTGTATCTAGATAATTGGGGAGTTAGAGCTTCCCTCAGGTTTTAGCCGGAGAAACTAGGGGGTTGGAGCCTCCTTCCAGTTGCATCTGGAAAACAAAGGAAGTTGGTGCTTCCAATGAATGTAATTCTATCAGACATATAAGAAAAAACATTCTGTGGTTTTCTCCCACTTTGGGTTTCCAAGTAAAACACTGGTGTATTGTGTATGTGTATGATTGTTCATTTTTTCATTTCTTATTTACTCTGAAGTTATTGGATGATAATGCTACATTGATATTTCACTTGGATTATATGATTAAAAAGGATTAGATTGATATATTATTGATTCATCCCCACTCTAAGTAATCCATCAATTGGTATCATAGTAGGTTCCTTCAGAAATTAGTTTAACCACTGAAAAGTAGATCATGGAGAGAAACAACTTGTATAAAAATGGAATACCACAGTTTGATGTAAATAAGTATGCATTATGGAGCATAAGGATGAAGAGATATATACAGGCACAGGGATTTGAAATTTGACAATCAATTTTATATGGATACATAGTACAAATAGTTCTGCCAACAAATGAAAAAGTAGTGAAACTCAGTCAAAATAATTCCAAAGCCACAAATGCACTTCTGAATGGTCTTGGTGAAACAACATTCACCAAAGTTGCACATTGTAAATCCACTAAAGATATTTGGAAGAAACTTCAAAATATTTATGAAAGAGATTCAAAAGTCAAAGAAACAAATCTTCAAACTTCATACATTAGTTCAAACAACTAAAGATGAAGGAAGATGGGAATATTGCAGCTTACTTCTTACGAGTCGATGAAATAGTAAATGCAATCATAGGATTGGGAGAAGAAATAAAAGAATCGGTAATTGTTCCAAAGGTACTAAGATCTCTTTCTATGAGATTTGATCCTAAGATATCAAAACTAGAAGAAAGATCAGATCTAAACTCAATAAGCATGGACGAACTACATGGAATATTCACAACATATGAAATGAGAACTGAACAAGAAAATACAGATGTAAAATATGCAACCTTCAAAGAATCCAAAAGATCAAAGAAAAAGGAAAAACAACAAGAAAAATAACATAGCACCAATAGTGACGTCTCAGAAGATGATGAAGAAGTGGCCAACTTTGTCAGAAGACTGAACAAGGGAACCGACGGTAGGTATAGAGGTAAGATTCCTTTAATTTTTTAAAATTGTGATGGTATTTGTCATTTTTCTAACAAATGTCCTTATAAGAAAAAGAAAAATGATGAAGGTGACTAAAAAAGAAAACAAACATATAAAGGAAAAAGAACCAAAAATAAAGTTTTCAAGAAAATCCTATGCACCAAAGAAGACATCTCATCATCATATGAACGTGAAGTAAGTGATAGTGAGACATAAAGAGTTCTATTCATGGAAGTATAATACTTTGATAAATAAGACTCTGAAGTAGAATATGAATAAGCCCAAGAAGAAATTGAAGAGGAAGAAATTGACTACTGAGATGAATTGATGAGTTCCATAGAAGTCATCAGAAGAGAAAAGAGGAAAAACAAGAAGCTACAAGCGGAACCAGAAAAGAAAGAAGACACTCGGGAATTAGAAAAAATGATCACAAATTTGAAGGTTCAAATTGAAGAAGATAAAAGAATTGAATAAGCACTCAAAAAACAACTAGAAGAAAGAGACATGATCATTGAAAATTTGGAAGCAGAGATTGTCACATTAAGAAAGGATCTTCAAAAGAAAAATATGTAGAAAAACTCAAAAGTTTTGAATGACATTATTAGTAGTCAAAGGCCTAATTATAAAAATTATGGAATTGGATACAATCAGACAGAAAAGGGATGAAGCTCCAAAACAATAGAAGAATAAACAAATACAAAAATATATGAAGAAATAAACAAATATGATAGGAAGGTCTACAGAGAAAATTACAGGGACACTCCTCCCCCGAGAAGATTCAAATTTCAGAATCAACGACCAACATAAAAAGATAGGCCTTAGGAAGAAGAAGGATTCATAAGAGAAACTCATTTCATAAGATCTTCAACTCCTAGGTATCAAAATATCCTTTTTGGTTTATGTTATGCATGTAATAATTTTGGACATAAAGATGTGAATTACAGAGCTAACAACATTAACATAAACAACTTTGAAAGTCATACACAAAAGGGTTATCCAAGAAGGCCTAGTGAAACCCAGAGAAGAAGTTATAATAGTTTTGAATCTTTGAGAACTGAAGTGGAATGCTACAAGTGTAACAACTTAGAACACATGGAAAAATATTTAAGAATGATAATCCCTCATATAGAACCACAACAAAACAACAACAATCACAGACAGGAACCTCAGAAAAGGACATGGATAAAAAAGTAGAATCAGTATAGCAATGAAGAATGCACACTCGCTCTACAAGATAAATAGAAGAAACCTGGTTGGTATGTTGACAATGGCTATTCAAAACACATGGCAGCTGATAGAGACAGGTTTCTTACATTAAGAACGGAAAGAGATGGATCAGTCTCCTTCAGAAATGATGATTAAGCTAAAATCATTGGAAAAGACATAGTCAAAATTGGGAACAAGAATACAAAGGAAGAAAATGTTCTACTAGTAGAAAATATAAAACATAATTTTCTAAGTGTGAGTCAAATGTGTGGCCAAGTTCATAAAGTTACATTCGATTCAAAAAAGTGCGAAATAAGAAAAGAAGGTTAAGGAAAATTTATTGCTACAACTGCGAGAACTTCAAGCAACATGGATGTGTTGTTGCCACAGAGGCAGACCCAAGGTTCAATGCTTCAACAACGCACCAAAAAAACCCTAACTACCAACCCTTTCGACAACAACTTCAAAGTAGATGAAGTCTCAAGGAGGGTTATCGGACACAAGTGTTTGTAACCAAGTTGGGACACAGATCTGTGATTACAACACTTAACAGAGGACTTAGAAAAAAATATGTATTATTTCACGAGTCTCATTCACATCGCAGACTAAACTCTTATTGTAGATTAGCTCAGCAACAATAAAGATCAAGCACTTTCAATCACTTAAAACCTAGCATTAGCTCATATCTAACAATCATTTATCTTTATTACCATTAAGCACTAAGCAATCACATCAGATGCATTCATCATACATTATAACAATGACACTGAGAAGATAAACAAAATAATTCACATCACACAAAGCACATCAATACATAGGATATACATGGTTCACCCAATGTGGGGATATGTCCACCAACTGGGTAAACCCATGGGATGACATCCCATAACCCATTACATAAACCCTAGTAACCCTTTGATGGGTCGAAAAATCCACAAAATAAGTGAGATCCGACAATCTCAGCTCCGCGTGGGCACTCCATCTTCGACCAACCTATCAAAGTCCCAAAAGTGGTCAAACATGACTAATTTTTCCTCAAACATTGGTCAAGGGAAAATAGACCCCTAACACTCACCTGTGACTCATCCCGAGTCACTCAGATATGGGCAATGTTGCTTCAAAGGCCTCGAGCTTAGCTCAATCTGCCTCGACTTGTCATTTCTCTAGACCCTACTGCTCAACGAACTCTTGAATCACTTGCTTTGTGATAGGCCCTTCCAAGCATTGTTCCATTATCGTAACCACTTAGTCTAGCTGCGAGTCTTATCCTTCAATCTCTTCAAAAATCATGCAGGCTTCATCCTGCACTGATTGTAGTCTCTGTGTAACTTGCATGACTCTTCTCTAGATGACAGTAATCTATTGTTGGGCTGCACACTACTCCCATGATCTCTTCATTTGCTCGACCACAATGAGTACCTTCATCTGCTCCTGTATAGTGGATGCCTACTGCTGCGCCTCCTAGAGCTGTGCTTCCAGTTTCCTCATCTCTGGATCTTCTGTGAGGCATTCATAGGTTTTCGCACTTCAATCACTCAATTTCTTACATTCTAAGGCGAGGACCTTGATCCTTCCAATTGCGCTCTTAGCGGCTTCCTCCCTTTGGTCGTGCACTTCTTGCGAAGTGTTAGGTACTACTTGAAGCTCCAACTCCATTACCTATGATTGAAGCTGTTGAATGGCCTCAACGAGCTTCCCCACTTGAATCTCGGTTGAATCCTTTTCCTTCTATGCCAAGCCCGGCATAGAGAAAAGTTCTTTAGTCACTGCTTCTTTAACCGTAGTCTGCTCCATGAGAAGTTGGTCTTTTTATTTCTATATATTTTCATTGTCTTACTTGAAAATCACCCGAATTTCATATTTCTCCTTCTGGTAGGAGGTTACATAAGACTACGCAACTCGTAGTTTCTCTAAGGCCTCCTCCTTTTATTGCTTCAAGGCTTATGTAGCCTGTTCCTTTTCTTCTTGGACTCGTTGAGGCTGAGCTTCTATTGCATCTTCTAGTCTTCGTAATTGGGCGGGCTGATCCCCTAATTATTAAATCTTCGATGAAGAAGGCACAGTAGGTACTGTGCGGCTCGAATGGATGTCTTGTCGTATATCGTTCAGCTCCTTCTCGATTATTTCATACAAAGTCTCCTTCTTCGCTCCATATCGCTGCAATATATCCTATGAAGCATCCTCCACAACTGCGATGATTATATCGACATCATCCTCTGTGAGCGTGGCCTTCATCTTGGGATTACTGGTGCACGTCTTCTTTCTTGATGAGGTTTTTTGTGGAGAAAAAATCCTCTTATTTGATGTTTCGACCTTAGTAGGGGGATCCTTTGGCGGTGTAACTTTAGATTTTCCTTTCTTTTCTCCTTCTTCCTCTCCTCCTTCTTTATTTACCTCTTCTCCTCCTCCTCCTGTGGGCGAGTCAGGCCCACTTTCCTCCGAGGAGTTGTCCTCCTCACCAATTTCTTTGTTCTGCACTTCCTCCTTTTTCTTCTTTTTCTTCACGCTAGTCTGTCTGACATGCTCGACCTGGGTGACCAAGGGACTTCCGATGATGTCACAATTGGAGATTTCTGTATATTCAACCAGTACAAGGAACTTTTCTGGCCATTCTTTGGTGATCTCCTGCATATATTCTTCAGTTAACTTATAGTAAGACTATAACTCCTCCTTTCCCACATCCCTCCATGCAGTAATATAGAGAAAATGTCGATCTTCGCAGAACTTTGCTAGCGGTATGTACTGGTGCAATGTGTTCGATGTCATGCATGGAAATGCCTCAATATCACGCATTAGTTGTTGGTAGTAGGCATGGAACACAATGTTTGATCGCCACTGCTTCGACATGTCATTTGTATACCACAAGGTGGAGAACCTTGCGGCCAACGAATTCGATGGATAAACTTCTGGAAATGTCACTCCTTCTGGCATATGCCAAAAGAAAAATGCAATCAATACAAGTAACCAAATAAAATAGAATTCATACCCTTGATCCTGTGCTTCATGGAAATATTTCTCAAGCTCGTTGACGAGGTAACTCTCCCAGTTCATTTGCATCCCCTCTACACACTTCCCAATGAGGTCCACTATGAATAGAATGACCTATGTCGGATGGTTCTTTCTGACAAGATTTCCAGCTATAAGTTGGAAAGTAAGGTGCACTGCTCCATCCTGGATGGAAGCTACCTTGTAGCCTCGCTTTCCCTTTTCTACATCACCATAATCATCCTTTACACGTTGTGCCACGGAGCAATTTGAAGTCTTCCTTGGGTAGAACTACTGAGGGTCTAGTCCCTGCATGCCCAGTCCTGTGATCAGGTGGATCAATGCCAGATCCACACTAACGTGCCTGTCAGGCCACATATATCCTCCATGATAGCACAAAATGAGGCACTTAATGTAAGCACTAACTTCCTAATGTCGAACAAAGTGAGGGATCTTCATCATGTTTGATATTGTTGACTATGTGAGCTCCATGGCTAGGAGACTATGCACGGCTTCTTCCTAGTCATATTCATCAAATACATATGGGGTGCGAGCATGGCTTAGTTCTTTCTATCACCGAGATTAAAGTTATTGTTCTTTAGAGATGGGATCTGTCCCAACTGGGTTCCAACAGCACGTATCCCCTTTGGGATGTACGTAGTGATCAACGTGTACTCGAAGTCATGTGGGATTTTGTTGCGGTTAACCGTGCCAGCCAAAGGTGGTATATAATCTGGCAAGACCGATGCGATTTGCTTCACGTTAGCTAGATCATGGCAATGCTTGCTTCACTTCTCAGTGGTGGTTTGGATTGAATGATGTCTAGTCAAAGGGGATGCTTGAAGTCCCCCATTCAATGACGCCTGTATTCCTACAAAAAACTATCTATCAACCATTATCTTCATAAGGATCTCCCTAATGGATATCTCTAATGTGGTGGATTCGCCCGACATCCACACTTGTAGAAAAATAGATCGGGTAGGAGAGCGGATAAGAGAGGTAATCCAACAGATGGCGAGGTCTAGAAATCACATTGCAATATAAAATTGATTCTCTGGTAGCTTGGATAATAACAAGTGGAAAAAAGTGGTCCTGTCGCAGTGTCCAATGGGTTAAATAAGCAAGAATCATAATAGATTCCTCCAACGGGTAGGATTGTGTCCATCAATATGAATCCATCCATTATGGCGTGGTCTCAATGGTCCATTCACTCATAACTGTGTTTTCTATCCATTTCGGGGTGTCATTCTAATGATCGGGGCGCCTCCAACGGTCATATAACTTCGTTGTGGCGAAGTCCCAGTCTGTGTGGTTCTACTATTCTGGCAAGGCTCAAGTTCTACATATCTGCCCCCTACGAAGTCTTCCTTCTATTCTTTGTATCTTCCTATAGTTTTTCTAGCTTATCTTTCTTCTTATTGAGCTTCCTGGCCTTCTTCCCTATGATTTGAGCTTCTCTAACAATTTTTGGAATTGTCTTCCCATTTGTATTCTTATTCTCTCTTAGTAAAAGGACTTCGCACTACTGATATCCTCTTATAGATTCTAAGGTTAATGTCCCTTCTCTTACCATTTCCGGGGTGGCTACACTTCTTTCTTGCATGGACAAGTTCTTCAAGCCTTCCTGCATTCTTTCAACTTCAACAACTAATTCTCTTTCCCTCCGTTGCTTCGACCTATCCTCTTGTTCTTCTATTAGTCTCTCTATTTTTCTAGGTATGAAGTCCCTTAATTATTTCTTTTTATGTTATGTAGCTTCCTCCTCTGCTTTCCTTCTAATTTGATCCTTCTCAATCCAAGTCTTTCCTAACAAAAGTGGAAAAGGGGCATTGTTCTCAACAAATTTAAGGACTTCAAATTCTTCTTCAGTTGATGTTTCATGAGAAATCATAGGTACATTAGTAAATCTTCCACACAGGGGTATCATATTTCCTTTAAACAAGCCTATCCTTCCCAATGAAGGTACCAAATCAAGCTTTCCCAAAATTTCCCAAGTGTTTTCTGGCATAATATTCACGTGTGCTTCTTCATCCAATACACAGTCTATCTCGAATTCTTCTATTCTTGTAACTATGTTTTGTTTTTCTTTCATGATCTTTGGTAAACTGATGTCTCTGTGATCATTCATTACTTCTTTTAACTTTACTAACATAGTCTCTGACTCTTTCTCTTTATGATTCTCCAACATGCTCTTAGCCTCTTGGATTTCTTTAGAGTTTTCTTGTCTCATGGTCATCTTTTCAACTTTAGAAATCATTCTTGGGCAATCCTCAACCTCATGACCAACAAATTTACAATAAAGACAAATAGGACCTGTACCGGGGCATTCCTTAGCAAGATCTCTCGGTCCTCTACAATTATAACAGAGTGTCAATCCTCTCTTTATTTTAAATGATCCCCAGCCTCTCTTGTACTGCGCACTAGGATCATAGTGTTGGACCTGCAATCTGCAAAAATTCTTTCTAGGTTCCTGCATCCACTTACTAGTTGAAAGATTCTTTATATGCATAGGAATAACATATCTTTCTCTATTCGGATCAATTCTTTCTTCTAACTGTTCCCTACCATTCAGTCTAGGAAAAAACCTATCAAACATACTTAGATTCATGCTTTCGAAGAAAAAAATTCCACTTATCTTACCCTTACCAGAGCACAAAGATTTAATATCTTACCTTTTTTCTTCATATCAGGTTTCTTTCTTAGCACAGAGCTTCACAAGTCAAGGAGAATATTGTGCACTACAGTAATGGATATATGCACAAAGCTTTCTCTTTTCTTCAATTCCCAGCTATCATAGTTTCAGGTCTCGGCAACAGAACCATTTGTTGGCACAGGGGAAGACCAAGGGTTCAATGCTTCAACAATGCACCAAAAAAACCCTAACTACCAACCCTTTCGACAACACCGACGAAGTAGATGAAGTCTCACTCGAGTTAGAGGCAGGGGGGTTACATGACTCAAGTGTTTGTAACCAATCTGGGACACAGATCTGTGATTACAAAACTTAGAAGAGCACTTAGACAACAATATGTATTAGTTCATGAGTCTCATTCACATCACAGACTAAACCCTTATTACAGACCAGTACAGTAACAAGAAATATCAAGAACTTTTAATCACTTAGCACCTAGAATTAGCTCAGATCTAGCATTCATTTATCTTTAATACAATTAAGCACTAAGAAATCACATCAGATGCATTCATCATACATTATAACAAAGACATTAAGAATATAAACAACATAATTCACATCACACAAAGCACATCAAGACAGAGGATATATGTGGTTCACCCCAGTGTGGGGCTATGTCCACCAACTTCTTCTTCTTCTTTATTAGTCTTCAATCTTCTTACATTCAGTTGCTCCTGCACACAAAGCCACAGAGCCAAAATCCACAAAGGACATGAGATATGCATGATGCACGATATATCCTCCTTCCCAAAACCAGTTCAAGGCACAGAGCCTCACTTTACATAGTCTGTTTGTACAAAGCAACTTACAACCTCTTGCACTAAGCCAACATTAACACTTACAACATATTGTGCGCCTATCCAACCAACCCCTTCTTACATCGCTTAGCTACTTATTTATACATTTATGAAAAGGCCTAATCATGGGTAAACCCATGGGCTAACATCCCATAACCCATTACATAAACCATAAAAACACTTTGTTGGGTCCACAAGTCGACAAAATAAGTGAGATCCCACGATCTCATCTCCTCTTGGGCGCTCCATCTTCGACCAACCTGTCGAAATCCCAAAAGTGGTTAAACACGACTAAGGTTTCCTCAAAACTTGGTCAAGGGACAACATGTGTTAAGTGAAATTGGAAATGAAAAGTGTTGTCTAGGAAAGGAAGATGAAAGTTGGTTATTGCAGAAAAGAATGGGTCACATACATTTTTATAACCTTGTCAAATTCAGAAAAAGAGAAGCAGTCAAAGAAATGCCCCAGATCATGAAACCAACCAATAGTTTATGCAAACATTTTCAACAGGGAAAGAAAATAAAGACCAGGTTCAAATCAAAGGAATATTCAACAACAAGACCATTGGAAATTGTGCATAGTGATCTAGTTAGAGAAACTACAAAAAAGGGTTTAAAAGGTGAGAAATACTTTATTCTATTAGTTTATTATTATACTAGAATGATTGTAGTTTTATTTTTCAAGAACAAGTCAGAAGCTTTTGAAAACTTCAAGATCTACAAGGAAATGGTTGAAATTGAAATGGATTCAAAAATCAAATTCTTGGGATCTGATAATGGAGGAGAGTTCACTTCAAAGGAGTTTATGGACTACTACAACAATCATGGAATAAAAAGGCAATTCTTCATTGCTAGGAAACCTCAATAGAATGGAGTTGTTGAAAGAAAGAATAGGACAATACATGAAATGGCTCAAACAATGCTAATGGATTCCAAATTGATAGATATTTTTTGGACACAAGCAATGCATACAAAAATTCACATTCAAAATAGAGTAATGCTCAGAAACAACACTGACAAAACTCCCTATGATCTATGGAAAGTAAGACTAGAAAATGTGAATCACTTCAGAGTTTTTGGAAGCAAATGCTACATCAAAAGAGAAGATGGAAGAATGGGAAATTTTGAATATCGTGTGGACAAAGGAGTACTTGTTGTTTACTCAAGTACAAGAAAAGCATACAAGTGTTACAACATGATATTGAACAAAGTTGTGGAAATAATCAATGTAACAATTGATGAAATAGGTAGACAAGAATTAAAGGAAGAAGAAAATGAATCAATGGAACAACTTTACGAAGAAGAAATAGAAGATGAAAAAGAAGGGGAAGTTGAAGAGTATCTGACAGAAGAATAAGAGAAAGTTCAAAAAGTGACTCCAAAAACACCTAGCAGATGAGTATAGAAGAATCATCCTTTAGATCATATTATCATAAACAAAGACAGAGGAGTTGAGACTAGAAGAAGAATCCATTCACCAAAACAAACGCACCCAACACCTACATCTACAATTGAACCAACCTGTTTTGGAGAGGCCAACAATGATAAATGTTGGACTAAGGCCATGGATGAGGAATTGGATCAAATATTGAAAAATAAAACTTGGAAATTGGTTCCAATACCAAAGGATAAGAATGTGATCGACACAAAGTGGGTATATAGTAATATTGAATGAATATGGATAGGTTACAAGGAACACATATAGATTGGTATGTAAAGGATATGCACAGGTTGAAGGAATCGACTTTGAAGGGACATTTTCCCCAGTTTCCAGAATGGAAGCAATCTGATTGCTCTTAGCTTATGCATGCTCAAAAAATATTAAAGTCTATTAGATGGACATAAAATCATCTTTTCTGAATGCGGAACTTGAAGAAGAAGTCTACATTGAACAACCATAAGGATTTCAGTTGTTAGATAACACATATGATGTGTGTAAATTAAAGAAGGCCTTTTATGGTTGAAAACATGCTCCTAGAGCATGGTAATCTAGACTGGATAAATATCTACAACAAGAAGGGTTTAGAAAAGGAAGTGCAGACAACAATCTCTACATCAAGGTAAGTCAAGATAGTATTTTATTAATTGAAGTTTATGTTGATGATATTATTTTTGGTAGTGATGATGACAGGTTAAGCTGGAAATTTGCAAAGGATATGCAGAATGAATTTGAAATTTCATTACTCAAAGAACTATCATTCTTTTTGGGACTTCAGATACGTCAAAACAACCAAGGAATTTTTATTTCTCAAACCAAGTATACCGGAGAAATGCTAAAGATGTTTGGAATGGAAGATTGCAAACTAGTTATCACTCCCATGCAAACCAATTGCAAGTTGAGCAAAGATTATGATTCAAAGTCTACAGATCAGAGGTAATACAAATCAATCATTGGTAGCCTTCTATATGTGACAGCATCTAGACTAGATGTAATATAGGAAGTTGGACATGTGGCACTATTTCAAGCAACACCAAAGGAATCACATGTATTAGCAGCGAAGAGGATTTTTAGATATCTCAAAGGAACATAAGAGTTTGGATTATGGTATCCAAAAGGAAAGGATCTATCACTTATTGCCTATATAGATGTAGATTGGGAAGGTTGTATTGATGACCGACAAAGCACCAGTGGAGCAACGTTATACTTGGGTGAGTGTCTATTATCATGGCTAAGCAAGAAACAATCATCAATATCTTTATATACATCCGAGGAAGAGTATATAGCAGCAACAACATGTTGTAAACAAGTTATTTGGATGAAACAAACTCTGACATATATACAGGTTGAGTATGATGAGCCCATTCCAATCTATTGTGATAATATAAGCGCCATCAGTATCTCAAAGAACCTGGTGATGCACTCCAAGATGAAGAACATTCCAATTAAGTGTCACTTTCTACAGGAACAAGTTGCAGAAAAGAACATCAAATTTGAGTATGTGGGCACAAAACAACAAGTGGCATACATCTTTACAAAACCACTTCCACGGGAAGCCTTTAAGTATCATCGTCAGAGACTCAGAGTTATTTCTACTCGAAAATGAATGATTTTGAATGATTATTTTATATGTATTAGATGTACACGAGGAAGCACTATAAAGAGAACAATTCAGTTAGGGGGAGAAACCTCGGATGGAAAAATACCTTTCCCATTGATGAGAAAGGGGGATAGATTTATCATATGCAAAGGACAGATCCATGGTTCCAGGGGGAGCATGAGCGATATAACTTCATTATTACATGAAATGATTTCAATATTGCATTAGAGTGTTTCGATCAATGCGAAATGGGGAGATTGTTGATTAAGGTTGGTTGTCATTGATGCCAACCCTTGAAGAAAGTTGGAGAACCCAGGTTTGGGTAATCGACCCAAGTTTTTTTTATAGATAATGATATGAGATTTGAGATGTTTGTAGGTAATAATATTCTATATGGATATTACATGCCATTCCATTTCCAGTGGTATGTGGAACGTCACATAACTCCTCACAGTTAGAGAGTTATGGCCATGTGAAGTTGGAGAACCCTCATGAGTCATCTAGAAGCCCAAAACTGTCAAAGTAGTCAAAGTGGTTTAAGAGTTTTTTAGAAGGTAAATAATAAAGTGAGGTGATGAGTGTACTATAATTCGAAGTGAATACAAAATAAATTATTTAAATAATAAATTTAATGGAGAAATTACTAAGTTGACAAGTGGTTAGAAGTGGGTTAGCTCTGAAATAAGGAAAGTGGTTTAAGATGGTTAGAAGGTAACCCCTTGAGGTAAAGTGAAGTGATGAGTGTACTATAAGTCAAATTGGATACAAAATAAATTATTTAAATAATAAAGTTAAAGGATAAATTACTAATTGGACAAGTGGTTAGAATTTGGTTAACCCTAAAATAAGGAAAATGGGTTAAGATGGTTAAAATGTAACCCCTTGAGGAAGCTACATGAAAGTATAAATAAGAGGCAAGGCTCTCTAATTTTTTATCACAATTTAGAATATTGAATATCTACAGCTGACTGAGGTAACCAAAGGATATCTAATATTAATTTCATAGAGAAGGTGAAGTAAAGAAGACCGAAATTCAAGGGAGGATAAATTATTTTGATGATGCTTTCTAAGGTATGTTATTTACAGGTCATATTACCATTTTCGCAATAACATTTTTTATATAATGATTCAGAACATATAATTGATAGGGATTTGATAAAACATATCCAAGCAGTTGTGGAAAAAATTTCATATTGTGGGTCATTGTAGTTTTGGAGTTACACTACGTGGAAAATAGGGCTTGTGGCTAGTCCTGAAACTAGTCTAAAACAAGTGTTTCAGGTAAAAATGTCATAAATTATTCATAACAGATCCAAATTAAGTAAGAAAAAAAGTGTTGGTTAGAGTACAGTCTATAGTATTCTATGTAAAAAATTCAGATTCATACAACAAATATTCTGTGTGGGGCATGCTCTACAAGTTCGCTCTCTAGAATAAGCCATAATTCAACAAGGTATGCAATTTTTTCTATAACTTCTTTTCTGAGAGGTTCCAAGTAGTGACACTGGGAGGAATTGCATAAAACACATTGAATAACATTGTGTGATATTTTCATGTCTTTATTCATTACAGATACATAGTTATGATTATTTCAAGTTAGGGTTGTTGACTAATCCAAAACTAGTCATGTGAGACTAAAAAAACATTTGATGAAAATGCTAGTCTCTTGTTGTTAAAGTTAAGGAAGGTTTGCAAGTATGTGATCATATACACCAGGTCTATTACAGAGTTAGAAATCATATTTGGATGATGAAATTGATGAGGGATTTTGGTTGAGGTACATGTTGGGTACATGGTTGAGACAAGTAGTTGATGAGTTGGCACATACCTGAGGTGTATAGTTGATGATGTTGGTAGATCTTGATGATTCATATTTTATGAATAGTTGATACATGATTGGTACACAATTGGTACATGGTTGGAGGAACTTGTTTATTGTACATGTTTATTACAGGTTGTTTGGTACAGGTTGGTGCATGGTTGATGCAATTGTTTATGGTACAAGTTGATTATATGTTTAGGTACATGTTGATACATGGTTGATGCATGTTTCATGTTTATTGGTACATGTTGTTTGGTTCAGGTTTATTGTTACAGGTTTATAGCAGTATATCTCAAAGTAATAGTGTGACAGTGGTTCCATCATTCTACTTATATGTCAGGGCAGTTGGACGGGGAAAGGACAGGTGGTTGTAGCCACCTTCTATTTGTAGCTGAAGAACTTAGGGGGTTGTATCCTCCTTATAGTTGTAGCCAGAGAATTGGGGAGTTGGATCTTCCCTCAGATTGTAGCCTAAGAAACTAGGGTGTTGGAGCCTCCTTCTAGTTGCAGTTGGAAAACAAAGGAAGTTGTTGCTTCCAATGAATGTAATTCTTCAAGACATATAAGAAAAAAAAAATTGTGGTTTTCTCCTGCTTTGGGTTTCCACGGAAAACACCGGTGTACTATGTATGCGTATGGTTGTTCATTTTTTCATTTCTTATTTACTCTATAGTTATTGGATGATAATGCTACATTGATATTTCACTTGGATTATATGGTTAAAAAGGATTAGATTTCTCTATTACCGATTCACCCCCCTTCTCAGTAATCCAACAGGAAATCATCTTATGAATTTCCTTTCACCATTTGTCTTATTTAATTTCATTACTTTGAAGTGAGGGAAATAAATGTATCTAAGATACAAGGGATGACATCTATTTTTGATCTGATATAAAGTTATTCCATCTACAGTTTTAGAATACTTTGAGATTAGTTTTATTTCAATTCTAGGTATACCTTCACCTATAGGTAGGATATGTCTAAAGGGATTATACTTTTAGGGATTATCCTTGAGTAAAATAATCATTTATACTCTAATATTAAATATAAATTTACTAGGATTAAAATAGATATACATTTCAATTAGAATCAAGAAATGTATAAGATCTTTTACAGAATTGTAAAAATAACATGCTTTAATTTTCTAATATTGGATAAATTTTTCATTTGTATAAATATTAATATGATTAAATAAGAAATAAAAAATTATTTTCCGATAACACTATTGTTAGGACTAACATATGCAAGGTAAGTTCTCATTATATTTTATGGAAAAAATATACTTCACATGATTATCTCTGTCAAATTGGGACTCGCACCTCAATGTATCCTGCAACAATGTTCCTACCTTTCAACACTATTCTCATGATTATCCTCTCTATTTCATATTGATGATGATCACAGACACAATGACTATGACGATACAAATCCCCTCTTCACTTCCTCTCTAGGCTTTTCATCAAATGATGAAGCAATCCTTCAATTCATGGGAATTATCGATCACATATGTTGTGGAAAGGCCTTACATATTCAATAAAATGGTAAGGAAATAAAGGGAGAAATATTTACCAGATTTCCCCTGGTGTTTAATAAGAATCAAGCCTATTCATCACATTGTTCTATGGAATCCAATATAAAGGATAAATATGAGACAAAACTGCAATAATTATGAATGTTTAAACTTTGCAATTCATATACTTCAGGAGCAGGTTCGGGAGAAGAAAAAAATAATCCGAGAGCTTCAAAATTTGAATCATTAGCTTCATTAGTGGCTCCAGACACAATAATTGCGACATCGTGAAGAACTGGAAATTGTAATGAGAGTTTTAAGTTGGAATAGAAAGCATATAATCTCCTATCTCCAACAGTTAAGACAACTACAAAGGAAAAAACCACCAATATTTATTCCTGTAGACTCAGTCGAATCCAGAGCTTCAAGAGAATTTTCCTACTTCCCCAAGAATCATTCTCCCCCATATCACCTTATTCTAGGTCATGAAATAGAGCATCATAAAATTGAAGAGGTTCAACAATTGGGGCTCTCAGCAAATGCAAAGTTTCAAAATTTGGGAAATCCAGTGAAAGCAATGGAGGAAAAAAATGTAGAAAATACAATCCCCATTTGTAGTCAATGATACATTACCATGTTATTTTTTTATTTGTTTCCTATAGCTATGATGCTGACAAACTTGTGAAGGATTAAGATACAAACATGTAGACATTTATTATAGAAAATTATTCTAGTTTTGGACTTAGAATCTCTGTGATTTGGTATCCAATATTGTAATTATTTTTCACACGTATACTTTTTCTAATGAAATCTTCAACTACTTTTATCAAAAGAAACTATTATTTTATTCATTGAAAAACAAAAAATGATTCATGATTCAAAGAGAACTTGTTTTCCTTATTTTTTTTTTTAAATTGAAAAGAATTTTTTTTTGAAAACTATTTACATAAACTTTTTTCAATAAACCAGAAAAACTCAAATATCCTTAATTGGATTATAAATCATTAATAATGAGTTCTTAACTCAATCAGGTATTTAAAATAAAAATGAAATTTAAATGCGAATGCAAATCCAATCCATACCGGTATGTATAATGGGAAACTAAAACTAAAAATTGAAAACTAAAATACTGCATGAAATGCTTTAAGTAACGCCCATTGATAGGGCCATCAAGAATCTCTCCATTTAGATTTTTCTAGAGAGAAGGTATTTCTCCCTTCAACCACTGCAATCTTGAATGGACCAAACCAAATATGATCAATTTTGTCATGTTTTCCAACATCCTATTTTCTAGATTCCCACTTTAGAACTAAATGTTTAGGAATAGATTCTCTATCTTTGTCTTTCTTATAAAAGATAACCTTCATTTTGTCTTGATGCTTTTGAATTTTTTCATCAAATTATTCACTATTTTGATAGACCTCAATTGTTTGATTGATCCTTCTTTTCAAATCATTTGGTTCTTCTTGGCCATAATTTCATCACAGGAAAAACAAGATAAATAGATAAAATAACATGTGTGCCATAAATCAATTGAAAATGAGATATACCTATTGATTTCTTGGTGCTAATTTTGTTTACCCATAAAGCATACTTTAAATGTATATGCAAAGCTTTTTTATTTTATGTCAAAACTTTCTTAATTATCGTTATCAAACTTTTGTTAGAAGATTTTGCTAGTCCATTCCCTTTAGGATAATAGGTTGTATAATGACCCAAATTAATATTATATTTCTGATTTTTTTTATCATAGCAACATATTTAAAACATAGTCCATTATGTGTGATTATTTTTATTAGACAACCAAATCTTGCTAAAATAATTTCTTCCAAGAAATTTATTATGACTAAGTCTGTAGCATTCTTGGTTGGAATAGCTTCTACCGACTTAGAAGAATAATAAGTGGAAGCTAAGATCCATTTGTGTTGGGAAATGGATTGAGGGTGAATCAGTCCAATGGAATCTAGGCATCATTGTTGGAAAGGATACTCAACTTTTACAGGTACTAAAGGTAAGGCACAAAGGTTTTTTTTTCTAGCAAAGAGTTGGAATTATATGCAAGCTCTAACCGTTGCATTTACTTTAGTCAAAACATTTGGCCAATAATAGCCTGCCCTTAGGATATTATATGTTGTTTATCTCCAAGCATGGTGTCCTCCACATATTCCTTTGTGAAATTATTCAATAACACCTTCTGTTTCAAACTCTGTTAGGAAACATAATAAGAAACCTAAAGGATCTTTCTAATATATCTTGTCATCAATAATGCGATATTTGATTTCATGTAATTTTAACGTTCTTGCCTTTGCAAGGGTCATATTAGTAGGGCATTGAAGAGTGAGAAGGTATGGCACTATTTTGGTTATACCAAGGAGACGAGGATAATTTGTCACCTGTTTGAGTTATTGGCACTTGATCATCAATTTCTTCAATATTTGGTATATGATTTCACAATCAAAGTGATTTATTCCAAAAGCATTTAGATTTGATTCATCACACATTTTTTCCAAACCCTTTCCTTTTACTAATTTGGTTACTTTGATTTCTAGATAATATTCGTGAATTTTTGCTGACCATTTACCTCTTCTACCATCAATGTCAAGCTTAGTTAAGATGTCTTTGACTATACTGGTGGGTACATATGCTATTAATTTGGAATGTAATACATATGTCCTGAAAGATTTAATTTCTTGAACCATAACATAATCTTTGCTTTATAAAATATCATATTTCAACTCTGCATCTCTCGGGATTTTACTAAAAAAGGAAATAGGTTGTTGAAATCCATCATTATTTTTCTACAAAAGAACTATTGCAATTGCATGTTCAGATGCAAAAGAAAAGATTAAAAACTCCTTTGAATAATCTAGACTTACCAACACTTGTGCTTCTCCTATGTATTTTTTGATTTGTTGAAAATATACCTTAACTTCTATTGTTCATTTCACCTCGTTATCTTTCTTCATCATATATGTGATCATTTTAATAATTTCAGAAAAAAATGGAATGAATCTTCTGAAGAAATTGATTCTTCCTAAGAATGATTGAATTTCTTTTTTGTTTCTTGGTATATTAATCTTATCAATGGATTCACCTCTTTTTGGATCAACTTTAATCCCATCTTTTGATATAATATGACCTAACAACTTCCATTCTTGCATGGAAAACTGATATTTCTTGAGATTTAGAGACAAACCAAATTTTTTGCATTTATCAAAAGTTTGTCTAAGGTGTTTCAAATGTTTTTCATCATAATTGGAAAAAATTGTCAGATCATCCAATAAATAACAACAAATTTGTCTCTCTCATGAACAAAATCTATATCCATGTCTCTTTGAAAAGTTGCACCTGCATTCATTAGGCGAAATGAAATTTTATCATACATAAAAGTTCCCCATGGAGTAGTAAATTAATCTTTTTCTTTATCATCCTCATAGATATCTATTTGTTTATACCATGAAAAACCATCAATCATAGAAATTTTATTTTTCCCAACTACCCTTTCAATAATGTGATCCATTTTTGGAAGAGGCTAATTATCTTTTAACGAAGATTGATTTAGATTTCTAAAATATACACATAATGTTGTCTCCCCAGTTTTATTTTAACTGGAACCAGATTAACTACCCATTCAAATTATCTAAGAGGAACAATAATTTTTTCATAAAGAAGTTTCTTAACCTCCTTTTCTATTAGAACAAAAAGTATAGGATTAATATGTCTACGATTTTGTTTGAAAGGCTTGACACCTGGTTTTAAAGGAATCTTTTGCTCTATAATAGAAGTGTCATAAGTTTTGAGATATTCATAGGACTGGGAAAAAACATCTTTATATTCCTTAACGAATTCAACATATTTCTTCTTTTGTTCAATGGGAATATATTTAGACAACTTTACGAGATTTGGATTTTTATTAGAACCAATATTGAAATCTTCGACTTTTTCTAGTTGGGGATACAAAGTAAATTACAGAAGGATATCATTTTGATCAAACAATCTTTCTAAAGGGATAATCCCTTTTGGAATCTTATTGTTCTTTAAGAGAAGCATTTTATTATTTGCAATTTTGTCTTTAAACTTGTTTTGAGTTTCTCCTTCTTGCATAATCCAAGATGGATGATTTTGATTTTTTTGATCAATATGTGTTTCATAAAATTCATCCACCATTTCAAGAAATTGCTTTATCTGTTCATCATCCTCAAATATTCTACAATAGTAAACATTATCAAGTATTGAAGGTTTATGTCTCATCTCAATATGATATCTCAATTTCAAAACAGTAGGTGGTAGAAAAGTACTTGCAACTTTAGCCAATGAATTTGCTTGTTGATTATGCAATCTTGGAATAACATGAATGTTAAAACATAGGAAAAAAATTTCAATCAAATCCCATGCACAATTTTGGTAGGATATCATTATAGGATGTTTAGGTTGATATTAAATTGTCTTATCTGTTTAACAATCATCTTAGCATCCCCACATGAAATTAAGTGTTGAATTTTGAGCTTTCGAGCAGCTTCTAATCCTAAAATGAAAGCTTCATATTCACATATATTATTTTTATAATCAATATCAAACTGCAATATATAATAAAATGGAATGTAATACTCATAATTTGGTGCCACAAGTAATACTCCAGCTCCAGCTCCTTCTCCTTCCCATGAAGAGGCACCATTGAAATACATTTTCCACATTCCTTCTCTAATATTTACATTTTCCTCTGAAGTTTTGATTTTTTCATTTTCATTCTATGTACAAGTTTCAAAATCATAATCAATAGATAATATACAATTTCCTAAGTCCTAATCAGCAACATAGAATGGATAATTATTAGGATTTTGGGGATTGCTAGTTGTATAAGCCAGTCTTGCTTCTTTGTACAAGCTTGTAAATTGCTCACCAAAAATAGGAATCGTGGCATAAATAATATCTAATTGTATTGATCTTCCTAGCTTAACACCCTAATATATTGATAAAAACATGCCATACTTTGCAGGTACATCATCTACTACCACATCCATAAGGACACTTTTGACTTGGATTTGGACCAAATTTACAACGAGATCCTTTATCATACCCAAACACTTATCTTTCCTAGAATCAAAAGAATATAAGTCTTGATAACATCTTGTAATTTGCAAGCCCAATTTATCCATTGTTACCTTTGACATAAGATTGTATGAAGCACCTGAGTCTAGCATAGAATTATGTAGCAAATGAACATGTACAGTAAGAGTGATGTAAAATGGAGCCACATAATGTTTATCATTTTCAATATGAGGCCCAAACATGATTGTTGGATGCTCATCCTACATATTGATAACTTCAACACGACTCTCTGAATCTGAAAATTTTGAATTTTGAAATTTGTTTCTTATATACTGGATTCTTAGTGAGTTATGTCAAAGGTAATGGAATCTTAATTTTATTTAGTTCATTTTCCATATTAAACGTGCTAAATGGGTTTTCTAATTCTTTAGTATTCATTTCTACTTCTTTATTCTCCAATGTTTTAGTTTGTGTTTCTTTTTCTTCAACCTATTTCATTTGAAATGTTGGTATTTGGTTGATGGTTTTAAGACTACAACTTCATTTACATTATTTCACAATAAAAACAATTTTGGTTGAATTGTAGTAGTAGTCTTATATCTTGTCCTTAAATCATATTTGACCAATATCGATTCAGTGAGAACTTTGTATTGAGAGGTAGGCTCATCAAAGTTATTAATATTTTCTTCATAAAGTAGTTGTCCAGAACCTAAATGTTGTTCATAATCTTGTTGGGTTAGATGAGGTTCACTATCATCATCACATAGAAAATTTATTTCCTCATCTAATTCATCATATACTTGTACTTCATCTCCTTGTATTAAATTCTTAGTTTTGAAAGGAGCTTGAAGTTTCTAATCCTCATTCTTAAGTGGTCTTTGTTGAAATTGAGGATTCTCCTGAATTGATTTGGATTCCTAACATAGGGGCCAGGTTTTGATTTCTCCATATCCATCCTAGATAACTTATTAGATAAATATTCAATAATTTTATCCATTTCCTCTATTTTCTCGTCATGTGCATTCCTCCCTGAACCTGAAGGTCCTCCTTGTTCTTTAAATTTCATAGGTCCATAATTCTAACTTCATCCTTTGTTTTTAGTTTTCCTGATGATATCATATTATATTTGATTTCAATTGCATCATCCTACATCCCATCTAATGTTGTAGCTCTTCTCTCCCTCAAAATGAATGCAAAATCAAAGTAAAATGCCCCTGCAAAACTAACTTTTCTAGCTGGTTGTGATGGCTTAACTTTGGCTGGGATCTTACTGTAAATATTATTAAATGTTTTAATAAATATATAAATTGTTTCAGAAGGCTTCTTTCTTAAAGCATCAAATTCAATAAAATAATATAGGTGGTATTTTTTATCACCCCATTGTCTCAAGAAAGCAGTTTCTAATTCATCATAAGTTGTTGTGGAATATGTAGGAAATCCCCTAAACCAGGTTCTAACTTGAACCTCAAACATTTGTACAAACAATATCATGTAAACATATTCATACTCAATGCCAAATATATCATAAAATTGATCAAAGAATGCCATATGTTTAGTGGTTTTTAAATCCCCTTCCCCAGTAAATTTAGGTAATCTTTATTGGTTATGGAGCCTGATTATATTCTTGATTCATAGGTTTGTTTTAGCCATGCTTGAATCCCATTCCCTAACGTGGGGGTTTGGGGGGGGATTTCCCCCACAAATGTGGCCAAGGGGGTCTAGGGGACCAACATATTGTTTTTTGAAGCCCCCCTCTCGAAGGGGATTCTAGGGCAATTCCCTCGAAGCGAAATATTGGGAAAAATTGCCTTAGAAAATATTGTAATTTTGTATTTAATATGGACTGTTCATTATAAGGTCGCAGATATGACGATAGAATTTATTTTTAGGTTTTTTTCCCTAGAAAGAAACCCTCTTTTATGAGGGGATTGTATTTTGGTTGTGTATTATCTTGAATGTTTTATTCTAAGAGAGGAGACTGTGAGAGAAAGAAGAGGAAGCTACAATAGTTGAGATGTAGGTTGTATCTCTTCATTTTGCTAAATAATAATAAGGACCTGACAATTTATTTGGTGAGCATATCCCACACTGAATGAAGCACGTATATTTAACAGCTAGAACTAACAACTATGTGTAACTTCCCCTCCATTACGACATCAATAAATGAGTGCAACAGTGGTAAAAAAAAATTGAAACAATAGAAGAACAAGTGGTAAGAGCAAATGAGATATAACATAATTGCACTCTATAATATCATCACATCACTACAGAACATCATCAGAACAAAACATAATTATTATTCATAGATCAACCATGTCACTTATAGATAACAATATTTACCTGCCCAACCTA
Organism: Picea engelmannii; assembly: GCA_009831015.1. Lineage (NCBI taxonomy): Eukaryota > Viridiplantae > Streptophyta > Pinopsida > Pinales > Pinaceae > Picea > Picea engelmannii. The sequence continues at coordinate 57,851 of ML818635.1, read as the reverse complement.
CTTTGCAAGGTTAGGACCTCCAAGACACGTAATCAACGCTCAAGTCCACGATTCATTTGATTGATTTTGACCATTAAAAGTCTCAGGACTGGTGACTGTTATGAGAAACATGAAGATATATATTCCCATAAAAAAATCTAATCAATCTTTAAACAACAGTAAGTACAATTTTCATATCATAATTTAATCATTCAATTACTTAAAGACTATACACATATTTCTTCTCCTAAATGTTTCAACAACAAATTATTATTCATCATTTATATAAATGACCCACTCTTTATGAAAATATCCCATGTATATTTTACTCTTTGTTAAACACAACTCTCCCCTTTTGCATACATACATAAGACATTATCTAATTCTAACCAACACATAATCTTATATAAAAATGCTAGTCAATAATGACCTTATTTAAACGATATATTATATTCCCTAAAATGTCACAATAATTATACTAAAAAATTGACAAATTTATTTTCTACATAAAAAGAGTAACCATCAATATACACTTAATCTAAAGAACCATATGAGATCTATGGTTAAGTTACAATGAATCAACATTCAATCCTAACTTGGAAAAGATGGGATGGACAAATTATATCATTATCTAGACACTAAAGCCACTTGTACACACGCAATCATTTCATGGACTTTTAGTAACGAATAAGAATTTAACTGCTTGTTTTAAAGGTTAGATATCATTAAATGAATCCACTACATTTTCCACTATGGAGTCAATACATAAAAAGAAATGTGATATATTACTATTATCAAATCCCAAGGCCACAACATTCGGTTACTATTAAACAAACTTTGAACTTGGATTTTTTTTTATCAATGTTTCATATCTACAGTGTAACATCTCGCTTTTGTGAGCACATGTTATCGATTTTTTGTGAGCACATGTTATCGATTTATTATTTTGAAAATATTTGCTTGCAAGTGATATGGTTACTAATGAAATCTCAATGATTAGCGAGTGAAAGACGGAAAAAACGTAACTTACTGAAGATCATTTCCAAGTTCATCTATGCCAATTATGGTATTTGAGTTGCGTAAGATTTTTATAGTTAAATGTAGTTGATTAATGATGTACGTCTTCAGAATACTTGTTATTATACATGTTTATAAGGAAACAAATCTCTCTTGAATGAAATAACATTATTTAATTGCAATTAATTCAGTGCATTTCTTGATAAAATTATGGATGAATGTTGTTACTAAATGAATAAAATTATGGATGAATGTTGTTAATAAATGAAATTTAGTCTGATAATGAAATTTTGGAAGAATCTGTGAATTATCATGTAGATTGATTGAATGTTTATTTTTCAATTCTACCGAATCTATTACTTTCCATCGATTGATGCATCAAGATTTGTGACAAATTCACTTTTCTTTTGTAAGGGATTCATGAGAAAAATGCTCTCTTCGAATGTTGTCTCTGGTTAATGCTCTTGCACCTGTGATAGATCGCTTATGCACGATGTGTGTCAAAAAGAGAATAGTAGTCAAGGAATTTGTTAGTTCATCTTGAATTACTCTTTCTTCCTTTAGTTATCTTCAACTTAATCGCGACCCTTCTCCATGCAATCGATATGAGCAGGCCGGATCAAGGGTACTCATGTTACTATGGCAAGAGGAGTAATTATCATAATTAGTTTCCTTATTGTCTGTGGCCACCCTTGCAATTATTCTTAGAGTAAGAGTTAGAGGGAGTAAAGTCGCTGATACACTCGTCAATATCCGAATTTCGGGGATAGACTACATCGCTATTCTAAAACGTGTCATCCGCCTCACTGTCTGCGACGATCCTCGAAATTTTGATCAGAGTAACCGTTAGAAGGAATACTGTCGTGGAGCACGTGAAAGATCCGAAATTACTCCTTTATATAGAAATCTAACTTATTTTTAAAAATCCCATTTTAAATTGGTCAACTCTTGAATCCGGCCTATCTCCCACAGAACCTTTTGCTTTGACCCAAAAACAATTTACAAGAATCTTAGTAAAAAAGAGGGATGTTTTAGGATTCTTAAGGATTCTGTCGGCACTGGAATTTTTATCACTTGCTTAAGGTTGAATTAATTCTTTATTAAACCCAGATTCACAATATGCTTGAGTTTCCATGTGAATTAGTATCGAGCAAGTTGGAGTCCGACTAATACAGATTTCGAACCAGAATTTCTACTTCGACACTTGTATGCGTTACTGCTTTAATTTAGACGCAGAATGGCATTTGGTTGTCTTCTGATTTAGGAAGTACTTTTCTTACCTTCACTTGATCAGATCTCAATCAACGGATTTTACATCTAGAAACTTTTAACTCAGTCATCTCTAAACAATCGACGATTTTCATTTGGGATTAACACTTCTCTTCTTGATTTCGCCTATTGATTTCTCAAGGCCTGGATGTGAGGAATGTAAAATCTAACCTAAGGTTTTAAAATAAATTTTAGTCGGGATAAAATTTTCGGGAGTAAATAGCCCTATTTTTATTTTATTTTTGTTTTATAGTGGGAACTAAAATTGAAAGTAATGAGTTCTAAGTATTTATAGTGGGGACAAAATGTGGAAGCAATAAGCTTCAAATAATTTTAGTGGGGACTAAAAATTGGAAGTAATAAGTTTTAAACTATGTATAGTGGAAATTAAGATCTTGGAAGTAAGTCGGTCAAAAATTGGTGAGGGACACTCCTTTAGGGACAATGATTTATATTTTCAGCATCCATCTAACTTAGGATAACCTTTATCTAGTAAAACAAGTTATTGATATTCTTTAAGAATTCAAGTTTTAATTAAAGGATACATTATAGATTGAGGCTTAAGAAGATCAAGTAAACATGTTATGTATTCTTATAATGTTTCTTATGTTTATGGAATCACGACTCAACCTTTACTAGTTAAGAGATCTTGTTGACATGGTGTGTTAGAGTTATGAACAAATGAAATTGTGAGTTTATAAATTAATTATTTAGAAGGAACTAGACCCATTGTTGGATTTAAGAATCATGTGAAGGAAAAAGCACGATTAGGTGATATTAATGTTCTTGTGAGAAAACCTTATAACTTATTAAATTAGTTATAACTAGAATCTTCACTTCGGAAATGATCGATTAAGGCACATGGTACCCTACCTTGGAAATGATAGATGCTTATGATATTTGTTATTGGGTTGCACCTCTAGTTGAAAGTTCTAGAATAACATAGAATGATGCAGTTGTTATCTTATGGTCTTGTTCTTCTTGCGTAGAGGCAGTGTTATTCATTTACATGTTATTTAAAACATTGTTTACATGTGATTACGTGCCTCACTATTAGAATATAGTCATGATGTTTAGGATATAAATTGGTTGTGGGATCTAGACACCTCCTTGTTCCTCAAAACAGTCACTAGCATCGAGACCTTAAGTGGTCAAAATCAATCAGATGAATCCTGGGATTGAGCATTGCTTATGTGTCCTGGAAGTCCCAACTATGAAGAATAGGTTGGGAGGGTAGTTAGTTATTACTGAGTGACATGGTGTTGATTAAGGTTGGTTGTCATTGATGTCAAACCTTGAAGAAAGCCCCGTAGCACAAAGTTTTGGGTAATGGACCCAAGTTTGTTTGATGTAAAGATGACTCATTATTGTCTTGTCATGGTCGATAATAAGTAAAAATTGATGAACTCCAAAGTTGTCCCCTTATGGTGAAATCCCTCATGAGAAGACGCTTTGCAGATTGAGTTATCCTAGAAGTATAGTTGGAGAACCCATTCTTATTTGTGGAATAATGAGATGAAGGTCAGTGAATTTGTCCATGAAACTATCCCATATGGATAGTTATTTTCATTCCATTTCTGGTGGTATGTGGAACATCACATAACTCCTCACGGTTAGAGAGTTGTGGCCATGAGAAGTTGGAGAACCCAGGTTTGGGTAATGGACCCATGTTTGTTTGATGGATAATGGTATTATTTTTGATATATTTGTAGGTAATAATATTCTATATGGATAGTACATGTCATTCCATTTCTGGTGGTATGTGGAATGTCACATAACTCCTCACGGTTTGAGAGTTATGGCCTTACGAAGTTGGAAGACCCTCATATGTCATCTACAAGCCCCAAAAGGTCAAAGTAGTCAAAGTGGTTTCAGAGATTTTAGAAGGAAAATAATAAAGTGAAGTGATGAGTGTACTATAATTTAAAGTGAATACAAAATAAATTATTTAAATAATAAATTTAATGGAGAAATTAGAAGTGGGTTAACCCTAAAATAAGGAAAGTGGGCAAAGTGACCTAGAAGATGTTTTTAAGGAAGCTACTTGGAGAGTATAAATAAGAGGCAAGGCTCTCTCATTTTAGATCACACTTGAGAATATTGAATATATATAGGTTTTTGAGGTAACCAAATGATATCTAAGCCGAATTTTAGAGGGAAGGTGAAGAAAAGAAGGTCGGAATTCAAGGGAGAATAAATTATTTTGATGATACTTTCTAAGGTATGTTATTTACAGGTCATCTCACCATTTTAGAAATAACGTTTTTTTATAGAATGATTGAGACCGTGAAATTTCTATTCCATTGTGGAAACATATAAAATTATATGTGGTAAAAAATGCAGCTTGTGGGTCTTTGTATTTTTGGAGTTGCACTCCATGGAAAATAGGGTTTGTGGCTAGTCCTAAAACTAGTCTAAAACATGTGTTTTGGGTAAAAACGTCATAACTTATACATAAAATATCCAAATTTAGTAAGATCAAATTCGTTGGTTATATTATAGTCTTTAGTATTCTGTGTAATATTTCTAGATTGATTCAAAAAATATTCTGTGCGGGGCATGCTTTACAAGGTTTCTCTCTAGAATAATCCATAATTCAACAAGGTATGCCATTTTTTTCATAACTCCTTTTATGAGAGGTTCCAAGTAGTGACACCTCGATGAATTAAATAAAACACATTGAATAACATTTTTTATCAGTTTCAGATATTTATTCATTATAAGTAGAAAGTTATAATTATTTCAAGTTAGAGTTGTTGACTAATCCAAAACTAGTCATGTGAGACTAAAGAAAAGTTTGATGAAAATGCTAGTCTCTTGTTGTTAAAGTTAAGGAATGTTTGCAGGTATGTGATCATATACGCCAGGTATATTACAGAGTTATAAATCATATTTGGATGATGAAATTGATGAGAGATTTTGGTTAAGGTACATGTTGGGTACATGGTTGAGACAAGTAGTTGATGAGTTGGTGCATACATGAGGTGTATAGTTTATGATGTTGGTACATATTGATAAGTCATAGTTGATGAGTAGTTGAAACATGATCGGTACATACTTGGTACATGGTTGTATGCACCTGTTTAAGGTGCAAGTTGATTACAGGTTGGTGTATGATTGATGCACTTGTTTATGGTACAGGTTGATGTACAGGTTGATGCATGGTTGATGCATGGTTCAAGTTTATTGGTATAGGTTTACAATGGTATATCTCGCAGTGATAATGTGACAATGGTTCGATCATTCTACTTCTACTTTAGGGTGGTTGGATAGGGCAAGGTCAGGTGGTTGTAGTGACCGTTCGGCTATAGCCGGAGAACATAGGGGGTTGTAGTCTCCTTTTGGTTGTAGCTAGAGTATTGGGGAGTTGGATCTTCCCTCGGGTTGTATCTTGGGAAACTAGGGGGTTGGAACCTCCTTCCAATTGTAGCTGAAAACAATGGAAGTTGGTGCTTCCAATAAATGTAATTATTCAAGACATATAAGAAAAATATTTTTGTTGGTTTCTCCCACTTTGGGTTTCCACGTAAAACACCGGTGTACTGTGTATGGGTATGATTGTTCATTTGTTCATTTTTCATTATTGGATGATAATTCTACATTGATATAACAATTGGATTATTTGGTTAAAAGGGATTATAATTTATCTATTACTGATTCACCCCCCCTCTCAGTAATCCAACAATTGGTATCAAAGAAGGTTCCTTAAGAAACCAATTTAACCACTGAAACATAGATCATGGAGAGAAAAAACTTGTATAAAAATGGAATACCACAGTTTTATTGAGAGAAGTATTCCCTTTGGATCATAAGGATGAAGACATATATACAAGAACATGGATTTGAAATTTGACAATCAATTGTAGATGGATACACATCACCAACAATTCCACCAACAAATGACAAAGCAGTGAAACTCGATCAGAATAATTCCAAATCCACAAATGGACTTTTGAGTGGTCTCAATGAAACGATATTCACCAAAGTTTCACATTGTAAATTCTCTAAAGAGATTTGGGAAAAGCTTCAAAATATTTATGAAGGAGATTCAAAAGTCAAACCAACAAAGCTTCAAACTTACAGAGGTCAATTCAAACAACTAAAGATGAAGGAAGATGAGAATATTGCAGCCTACTTCTTCCAAGTTGATGAAACAGTGAATACAATCACAGGATTGGGAGAAGAAATCAAATAATGTCTAATTGTTTAAAAGGTACTAATATCTCTTCCTATGAGATTTGACCCTAAGATATCATCACTAGAAGAAAGATCAGATCTAAACTCAATAATCATGGAAGAACTGCATGAAATATTCACAGCATATGAAATGAGAACTGAACAAGAAAATCCATACGTAAAATAAGCAGCCTTCAAAGAATCCAAAATATCAAAGCAAAAGGAAAAGAAACAAGAAGAACATAGCAGCAACAATGACGTCTCGGAAGATGATGAAGAAGTGGCCAACTTCATCAAAAAACCGAACAAGGGAACCAACGGTAGGTATAGATGTAAGCTTCCTTTAATTTGTTTTAATTGTGATGGTATTGGTCATTTTGCTAACAAATGTCCTCATAAGAAAAAGTGAAATGATGAAGGTTACTAAAAAGGAAAACAAGCATATAAAGGCAAAAGAGCTACAAAGAAAGTTTTTAAGAAAATCTTATGCATCAAAGAAGACATCTCATCATCAGATGAAGATGAAGTCAGTGACAGTGAGACATGAAGAGTTCTATTCATGGAAGTAGAAAACTCTGATAAAGAAGACTCCGAAGAAGAATATAAAGAATCCAAATAAGAATATGAAGAAGTCGAAGAAGAAAGTGAAGAGGCATAATTTGACTACCGAGAAGAATTGATATGTGCCATAGAAGTTATTAGAAGAGAAATTAAGCAAAACAAGAAACTACAAGAGGAAATAGACAAGAAAGAATATACTCAAGAACTAGAACAAATGATCACAAATTTTAAGGTTCAAATAGAAGAAGATAAAATAATTGAAGAAGCACTCGAAGAACAACTAGAATAAAATGATAGGAACATTGGAAATTTGGAAACAAATATTGTCACATTAAGAAATGATATTCAAAAGAAACGTATGCATAATAGCTCAAAAGTTTTTGATGAAATTATTATTAGTCAAAAATATCATCTTAACAAGTATGGAATTGGATGCAATCAGATAGAAAAGGGATCAAGCTCCAAAACAACAGAGAAAGAAACATATCCAAAAAGCAATGCAGAAACAATCAAAGGGGATAGGAAGATATTCAAGGAATATTATAGGGGCACTCCTCCACCGAGAAGATTCATATTTCAAAATCAACAGCAAACAGATAAGCCTCAAGAAGAAGGATTTGTAATAGCACCTCCTTTCAGAAAATCTTCAACTCCTAGGTATCAAACTATATTTTTTGGTTTATGTTATGCATTTAATAATTTTGGACATAAAGTTATGAATTGAAGACCTAACAACAGGAACGTAAACAACTTTGAAAGTCATATACAAAAAGGTTATCCAAGAAGGCCTAGTGAAACATAGAGAAGAAGTTATAATAGGTTTGAATTTTTGAGCACTGAAGTGGAATGTTACAATTGTAACAACTTTGGACACATCGTGAAATATTGCAGAATGATAGTCCCTCCTAGAGAGCTGCAACATAATAACAATAGTCATAGACATGAACCTCAGAAAGGGACATGGATAAGAAATCAGAATCAATATAGCAATGAAGAATTCACACTCGCTCTAAAAGATAAGTAGAAGAATCATGGTTGGTATGTTGACAGTGGATGTTCAAAACACATAACAGGTGATAGAGACATGCTTCTTACATTAATAAATGAAAGAGATGGATCAGTCTCCTTTAGAAATGATGATTCAACTAAAATCATTGGAAAAGGCATAGTCAGAATTGGGAACAAAAATATAAAGGCAGAAAATGTTCTACTAGTAGAAGATATGAAACAAAATCCTCTAAGTGTGAGTCAAATGTGTGACCAAGGTCATAAAGTTAATTTCGATTCACAAAAGTGTGAGATAAGAAAAGAAGGTTCAAAAAATTGATTGCTACAACTTCAAGAACTTCAAGCAAAATATATGTGCTAAGTGAAATTGGAAATGAAAAGTGTTGTCTAGGAAAGGAAGATGAAAGTTGGCTATGGCATAGAAGAGTGGGTCACATACATTTTGATAACCTTGTCAGAGTCAGCAAAAGAGAAAAAGTAAGAGAAATGCCCCAGATCACGAAACCAACCAACACTTTATGCAAGAATTGTCAACAAGGAAAGAAAATAAAGACCAGGTTCAAATCAAAGGAATATTCAACGACAAGACCACTGGAAATTGTGCACACTGATCGATTTGGAACAACTACCACAAAGGGTTTAAAAGGTGAGAAATACTTTATGTTATTACTTTATGATTATACAAGAATGACTGCAGTTTGTTTTCTCAAGATTAAGTCAGAAGATTTTGAAAACTTTAATATCTATAAGGAAATGGTTGAAAATAAAATGGATTAAAAAATGATATGCTTGAATCTAATAATAGAGGAGAGTTCACTTCAAATGAATTTATGGACTACTGCAGCTATCATGGAATAAAAAGACAATTCTCTGTTGCTAGGACACCTCAACAGAATGGAGTTGTTCAAAGAAAGAATATGATAGTGCAAGAAATGGCTTGAACAATGCTAATGGATTCCAAATTGACAGATATATTTTGGACACAGGCAGTGAATACAACAGTTCACATTTAAAATAGAGTAATGCTCAGAAACAATAATGACAAAACTCCCTATGAGCTATGGAAAGAAAGACCAACAAATGTGAAACACTTCAATGTTTTTGGAAGCAAATGCTACATCAAAAGAGAAGATGGTAGAATGTGAAAGTTTGACTCTTGTTTGGACAAAGGAGTACTTGTTGGTTACTCAATTACAAGGAAAGCATACAAGTGTTACAATCTGAGATTGAACAAAGTTGTGGAAAGCATCAATGTAACAATTGATGAAACAAGCAGACCAGAATCAAAGAAAAAAGAAAATGAATCAATGGAACAACCTTTCAAAGAAGAAGTGAAAGATGAAAAATAATTAGAAGAGGAAGATGAAGATAATCCGATAGAAACACAAGAGAAATTTCAGCAAGTGTCTCCAAAGACACCTAGCAGACGAGTACAGAAGAGTCATCCTTCAGATCAGATTATCGGAAAAAAAGATGTAGGAGTTGAGACTAGAAGAAGAATTTGTTCACTAGAACACACACACCTAGAACTCTTATCGACAATTGAACCAAACTATTTTGAAGAATCCAATAAGGATGAATTTTGGAATAAGGCCATGGATGAATAATTGGATCCAATAGAGAAAAATGTCACTTGGGAATTGGTTCCAAGACCAAAGAATAAGAATGTGATCAAAACAAAATGGGTTTTCAGGAATAAATAGAATGAATATGGACATGTTACAAGGAACAAAGATATATTGGTATGTGAAGGATATGAACAGATTGACATAATTGACTTTGAAGAGACATTTGCCCCAGTTGCCAGAATGGAAGCAATATGTTTGCTTTTAGCTTATGCATGCTCCAAAAATATTAAAGTGTATCAGATCGACGTAAAATCAGCTTTTATGAATGGGGAAGTTGAAGAAGAAGTCTACATTGAACAACGAGAAGGATTTGAGTTTTCATAGAACGCGGATTATGTGTGTAAATTAAAGAAGGCCTTGTATGATCTAAAATAGGCTTCGAGAGCATGGTACTCTAGACTGGATAAGTATCTACAACAGGAAAGGTTCAGAAAATGAAGCGCAAACAACAACCTCTACATCAAGGTAAGTCAACGTAATATTTTATTAATTGAAGTTCACGTTGATGATATTATTTTTGGTAGTGATGATGATAGGTTAAGCCAGAAATTTGCAAAGGATATGTAGAATGAATTTGAAATGTCATTACTTGGAGAACTATGCTTCTTTCTGGGACTTCAGATACATCAAATAAATCAAGGAATTTTTATTTCTCAAACCAAGTATATCAGAGAAATGATAAAGAGGTTTGGAATGGAAGATTGCAAACCAGTTATTAATATCATGCAAACCAATTGCAAGTTGAGCAAAGATGATGATTCAAAGTCTACAAATCAGAGGCAATACAGGTCAATGATTGACATCCTACTATATGTGACAACATCCAGACTGGATTTAATGCAGGAAGTTAGACATGTGGCATGATTTCAAGCAACACCAAAGGAATCACATGTATTAGCAGTGAAGAGGATTTTCAGATATCTCAAAGGAACATAAGAGTTTGGATTATGGTATCCAAAAGGAAAGGATCTATCACTTATTGCCTACACAGAGGCAGATTCGACAGGTTGTATTGATGATCGACGAAGCACTAGTGGAGCAACGTCCTACTTGGGTGAGTGTTTAGTATCATGGCTAAGCAAGAAACAATCATCAATATATTTATCTAAAGCCAAGGCTGATTATATTGTAGTATCATCATGTTGTACATAGGTTTTTTGGATGAAAAAAATTCTAACATATATACAGGTTGAGTATGATGAGCCCATTCCAATCTATTGTTATATTACAAGCACCATCAGTATCTCAAAGAACTCGGTGATGCACTCCAAGATGAAGCAAATTCCAATCAAGTATTACATTATTTGGGAGCAGGTTGTAGAAAATAACATCAGATTTGAGTATGTGAGCACAAAATAACAAGTGGAAGACATCTTTACAAAACCACTTCCACGGGAAGCCTTTGAGTATCTTCGCCAGAGACATGAATTTATTTATACTCCAAAATGAATCCTTTTGAATGATTATATTATATGTCTTATATGCACATGAAGAAGCACTATAAACAGGACAATTCAGTCAGGCAGAGCATCCCCATATGGAAAGATACATTTTCCATTGATGACAAAGGGGGTGAGATTCATCAGATGCAGAAGACAGAGGCATGGTTCCATGGCGAGAAATGGTCACAGAGATGCAGAGGAAAGAGACATGTTTCCAGGGGGAGCATGAGTGATATGACTTTAGTATTGCGTGACATAATTTCAGTTTTTCATCAGAGTGTTTCCATCAATGCTAAAGGGGGAGATTGTTGATTAAGTTTGGTTGTCATTGATGTCAACCCTTGAAGAAAGCCAGATAGAACAAATGTTTGGGTAATGGACCCAAGTTTGTTTGATGTAAAGATGAATCATTATTTTCTTGACATGGTTGATAATAAGTACAAATGGATGAACTCCAAAGTGGTCCCCTTGTGGTGAAATCCCTCACGGGAAGACGCTTTGCAGATTGAGTTATCCTAGAAGTATGGTTAGAGAACCCATGCTTATTTGTGGAATAATGAGATAAAGGTCAATGAATTTTTCATTGAACCTATCCTATATGGATATTTCTTGTCATTCCATTTTCGGTGGTATGTGGAACGTCACATAACTCCCCACGGTTAGAGAGTTATGGCCATGAGAAGTTGGAGAACCCAGTTTTGGGTAATGGACCCCAGTTTGTTTGATGTTTAATGCTATGTGTTTTGATATATTTGTAGGTAATACTATGATATATGGATAGTACATGTCATTCCATTTCTGGTGGTATGTGGAATGTCCCATAACTCCTCACAGTTTGAGTGTTATGGCATTACAAAGTTCGAAGACCCTCATATGTCATCTACAAGCCCCAAAAGGTCAAAGTAGTCAAAGTGGTTTAAGATATTTTAGAAGGTAAATAATAAAGTGAAGTGATGAGTGTACTATAATTCAAAGTGAATACAAAATAAATTATTTAAATAATAAATTTAATGGAGAAATTAGAAGTGGGTTAACCATAAAATAACGAAAGTGGGCAAAGTGATCTAGAAGATGTTTTTAAGAAGCTACTTGGAGAGTATAAATAAAAGGCAAGGCTCTCTTATTTAAGTAAAACTTGACAATATTGAATATCTATAGGTATCTGAGGTAACCAAAGGATATCTAAGATGAATTTCCGAGGGAAGGTGAAGAAAATAAGGTCGGAATTCAAGGGAGAATAAATTCTTTTGATGATGATTTCTAAGGTACTTTATTTACAGGTCATCTCACCATTTTCGAAATAATTTTTTTTATAGAATAATTTAGAATATGAAATTGCAATTATATTGAGGAAACATATCCAAGTATCTATGGTAAAAAATTCATCTTGTGGGACATTGTATTTTTGGAGTGACACTCTGTGGAAAATAGGGTTTGTGGCTAGTCCTGAAACTTGTCTAAAACAAGTGGTTTGGGTAACAACGTCATAAATTATTAATAATAGATCCAAATTCAATAATAAAAAATGTATTGTTTAGATTGAAGTCTGTAGTATTATGCATAACATTTTTAGATTTATTTAACAAATATTCTGTGTGGGGCACGTTCTACAATGTCACTCTCTAGAATAAGCCATAATTCAGCAAGGTACACCATTTTTTCTATAAGTCATTTTCTGAGAGGTTTTAAGTAGTGAAACCTGGAGGACTTACATAAAAAACACTGAAGAACATTGTGTATTAGTTTCAGATCTTTACTCATTACAGGTACAAAGTTATGATTATTTCAAGTTAGGGTTGTTGACTAATACAAAACTAGTCATGTGAGACTAAAGAAAAGTTTGATGAAAATTCTAGTGTCTTGTTGTTAAAGTTAAGGAAGGTTCGAAGGTATGTGATCATATACACCAAGTATATTACAGAGTTACAAATCATATTTGGATGATGAAATTGATTATGGATTTTGGTTAAGGTACATGTTGGGAACATGGTTGAGACAAGTAGTTGATGAGTTGGCACATACACGAGGTGTATAGTTGATGATGTTGGTACATATTGATGAGTCATAATTGATGAGTAGTTCACACATGATTGGTATATACTTGGTACATGGTTGGATTCACTTTTTATGGTACGTTTTGATTACAGGTTGTTTGGTATAGGTTGGTGCATGGTTGATGCACTTGTTTATGGTATAGGTTGATTACAGGTTGAGGTACAGGTTGATGCATGGTTGATGCATGGTTCAGGTTTATTGGTACATGTTTATAGCGGTATATCTCACAGTTATAGTGTGATAGTGGTTCCATCATTCTACTTCTCCTTCAGGGTGGTTGGATGGGGCAAGGACAGGTGGTTGTAGCCACCTTTCAATTGTAGTCGGAGAACATAGGGGGTTGTAGCCTCCTTTTGTTTGTAGACAGAAAATTAGGGAGTTGGAGCTTCCCTCAGGTTGTAGGCTGAGAAACTAGGGGGTTGGAGTCTCCTTCCAATTGCAGCTAGGAAGCAAAGGAATTTGGTGCTTCCAATGAATGTAATTATTCAAGACATATAAGAAAAAACATTAGGTGGTTTTCTCCTGCTTTGAGTTTCCATGTAAAACACGGATGTACAGTGTATGTGTATGATTGTTCAATTGTTCATTGCTCATTATTGGATGATAATTCTAAATTGATATAACACTTGGATTATTTGGTTAAAATGGATTATAATTTCTCTATTACTGATTCACCCCCCCCCTCTCAGTAATCCAACACATGGTTGATCGTTTATTAGTATTTTCTTCAGTGGATCATGATGTATCGAATTGCATATCTCTTTACGTTTATGTGTTAATTATGCATTGTTTTTAATTTTTTTAATGTATTGATTGTGTCGTTATGAAATTATCATGATGTGTCGCTTGTGATTCTATTAATTATGTTGTGATGATTTTAAATTTTGTAATGAAAAAAAAAATATTTACCTTTTGTACATCACTATTGATGTCGTAACTGAAGGGATGTTACATATGGTATCATAGTGGGTTAAACCCCACGATTTGGGATCATTACGCCTTCCACTGTATTAAAAAAAATGATTAATAACTTATCTCTAATTAAAATTTAAATGTGTTTGTGCATTTCATCATGGTTAGAGGATGTCAAGGAGATAGATGGCATGGTGCTAGGGGAAGAGGTGTGACGCCTCCAGTAGAATCAACGCCAGAGGGGTCTAACCCCCAAGGAGAACAACAAGTCATAGGACAAGATCAAATTGTTGTGGGGGATGTGGTTTTTTTTATGAGGTCCTTCCAAAGGATGTCAGTGGCCTTGATTAACTGACTAGATAGAGATGAGGCCAGGGCGCCTATACCCAATGAAGGTTCACAGCGCGCTCCAGATGGCAGTGGTAGAATTCATAGAGAACTCAAGAAGGTTAAGTTTCTCTAGTTCATGAGTGCTAAAAATGGATTAACCACCAAAGCATGGTTGGAGAGCATGGAGATGTGCTTCACACTTCGCGACTACACCTCCAACATGAAAGTTTGTGTGGAGATATTTCAGCTGAAGGGGAGCACTTTTATATGGTGGACGACACTCCTACCTCAACTAAACATGGTCATTGAAGACGTGTCATGGGAATTGTTCGAGTAATGGTTATGGGAGAGGTATTTTTCAGAGGAATTCATTGAGTGTTAGATCAATGAGTTCAACACCTTATAATAGGGTGGTTGTATGGTGTTAGAGTATGAGGTCAGATTTATGGAGATACTATGGTATGCCCCGCATCTGAACACGGATAAGTTGAATGCCAACAAGTTTTTGTTCAGCCTTAACTCCAACATTCATGTGAATTTGAGGATCCTAATTCCTCAGACGTTTCACAATGAATTCCAAACGGCTCTCGTAGCCGAGGAAGAGCTGACCAGCGGGTGTCATGGAAGGACTCCTACAAGGCCGACTCAATAGATGACATCAGTTGCACAACAACATCAGACACTAGCCAGACATACATCAGGGTATCGAGATACGTCTAGAGGATCCACGTTCACGATGCCATAATGAATGTCTCCTTAGCAGAGTAATCCTTACATAGGACCACCACACCAAGAACAACATTTCCCACAAAAATAATAGTTTAGGCTTGTTCAGCAGAATAGACTAGGAGCTTAGACTGGTAGGGTAACAACTTCTACTTTGGGCACCAGGAGTACTGCACTGAAGACCAGGTGTTGGACATGTGGACAACCACATTACCATCAAGATTGTCTAGTTGAGAATGTCAGAGTGGCTGGATCAATAGGACATACTATAGTTGGAGATTTGGGAAAGTTGCATAACCTCCGAGTCGAGCACCAATCCACTGTGCTCGAGACATCAAGTACCATCACTGACCAAAATTTTAGTATTTTGATAGATCTCAGTGCTACAAAAAGATTTATTTCTAGTGTAGCGCTGAAAATAATTAAGGTAAGGGAAGTTGAGCAGGACGAGTTTAGGTACATAGAAATGGCTTTGGGTGCTAAAAATAAGGTTGGATGAAGGTTTACATACTATAGCATTAATTTGGGTTATTTCGTAACAAATTCCAACATATATGTCACGATCTTAGGATCTTATGACATAGTGATCGGTATGGACTGGTTGGAATCGCATGCTACAATACTCAACTGTAAGATGAAATAGTTAAGTTTGACCGATGATCTGGGGTAGAGAAGAGTGATTATGGGAAGAAAATAGGGAGTTTCCTTGAGGTTCATTTCTTTCCTACATCTAGAAAAGACCTTGCACAAAGGATGTAAGTTTTATGCAATATTATCACTAAACAACAAGGCTGAGGTAGAAGGATTAGAAAACCTTTCGGTAGCACGATAGTTTTCTGACATGTTTCCAGAAGAGTTACCATGTTTTCCACCCAAAAGAGTGTTGGAGTTTACAATCGAATTGAAAACTGAAACTAAACCGATAGCAAGAACTCCTTATCGAATGTCAACACCTGAGTTACAATAGTTGGAAATGCAACTGAAGGAGTGTTGGACCTAGGACTTCTATGTCTAAGTGTTTCACCTTGGGGTGCGCCTATTATTTTCATAAGAAAGAAGGACGCATTGTGGAGACTTTGTATTGACTACCGTCAATTGAATAAGGAGACAATCTAGAACAAATATTTGTTTCCTAGAATAGACGATTTGTTTGATCAAATGAAATTCACGATGATCTTTTCAAAGATCAGCAATAGATCAAGATATCACCAGTTATTAATTAAAGAGGAATATATTCCTCATACTGCATTCAAGATGAGTTTTGGACACTACAAGTTTATCGTTTTACCATGTGGACTAACAAATGCCACAAGGGTATTCATGAGTTTAATGAAAGGGGTGTTCTGCGAATACTTGGACAATTTTGTTCAAGTATTCATTGATGACAATTGATATATTCTTGGACGATAGAAGAAAATGATGAACATTTAATCTTGGTACTACAATGTTTACGAGAAAACAAATTATACGGGAAATTGTCGAAATGCTCCTTCTACCAATCGAGGATTCATTACTTAGGGCATGTTATATCTAGTGAAGGTATCATTATGGATCCAATGAAATTAGATGCTATTATGGAATGGACCACACCGACAAATGTACAAGAAGTATGCAAATTTATGGGTTTAGCAGGATATTATTGATGGTTTTTCGACTATTTTTTGAAGATAGCAAATCCGATCACGGAATTGCAGAAGAAAATAAATAAGTTTGTATGGACTGAGGAATGGACGGTAGCATTTCAAAAGGTCAATTATTTTTTGATGACAACGCGGATACTGAAGGTCCCCAACATGGACTAGGAATTATTGGTATGCACAAATGCATCCAAGGAAGTCTTAAGAAGAGTATTGATGCAAGACGCCTGAGTGATCGCTTACATATCAAGGAAATTACAAAACAATGAGGAGAACTACACAACACATGATTTGGAGTTATTGGAAATTGTATATTCCTTGAGAGTATGGAGACACTATTTGATTAGATGAAAATTCAAGTTAAAGATAGATAATTGTAGATTGCAACACATATTTATGCAGAGTGACCTGGATGCATGACAAAGGTTTTGGTCAAAATGACTTAGCGAATACAACTTCAAGATTTCTTACATAATAGGTACGGTAAACAGAGTGGTCGATGCATTGAGTCAGAGACCATGCATTTTCTTGATAATACCTCTTCAAATGAATCTTCGAGAAAATATTCTATCCATTTAGATCGACGTTAACTAGTACAAAGAGGTTAAGGACAACATCAGACGAGACACCATGATGATACCAAGGTTTGGAGGTTATACATTAGAAAATGATGGATTGATGAGATATAAGAATAGGATTTACATACCTCCTAAGGATAAATTAAGAAATTTGATCTTAAGTGAAGCTCATAAAACAATGTACATGGCTCATCCAAGAGTCATGAAGATGAGGGAAGAACTTAATCCTTTACTCTTCTGGAAATGAATGAACGTAGACATAGTTAGTTACATGGTGCGGTGTCTAGAATGCCAGTAAGTGAAATTTGGACATAGACATCTAACATGATTATACAACCACATGCTATTCCGGTATCAAAATGGGAGGCACGACTCAATTTCATGGAACACGCTGATGATAAGGAGGCACAAATCGATTTTGTGGTAGTTGACACTCTGATGAAGAGTGCACATTTTATTCTTGTGTGTACGACCCATAAGGTGCCAAACATAGCTAGAGTTTTTATTAGCAAGATTGTGATATTACATGGTGTGCCAAAAATGATCGTATTTGATATAGGATCGATGCTTACATGACGTTTTTAGACCAGTTTCCAATAGGCCTTGGGGACACAACTGAAATTTAAAACAATGTATCACCTTATGGAAGATGGGAAGAAAGAACGAACCAACCAAGTTTTCAAAGATATGTTGTGTATGTATGTAATTTACCAACATAAACGTTGGGAAGAATTCTTGCCACTGTTAGAATTTGCGTACAACAACAACTATCAAAGTACCATGAAGATGGAACCATTTGAGTTTCTCTACGGGAGACTGTGTTAGATGCCATTGAGCTGGGATCGACTTGAGGACAGGGTCCTGGTGGGACCAGAAGTGATCCAATAAATGGAAGAACAAATGAAAATGATAAGACAAAGGATTAAAGAAGTGCAAGATCGACATAAGAGTTATGTCGATGCACATCGCATTGACTGCAATTCTGAAGTTAGAATCTGAGTCTTCTTGTGGGTAAAACTGCACAAGAGTTCGATCAAGTTTGGAAAGGGTGCTAAAATATCTTAGGTTTGTGGGACCTTTTGAAGTTGTGGAAAAGAAGTGACCCATGGCCTATCGACTAGCCTTTTCTAATTCTTTGAGGCATATGCATGATGTTTTTCATGTATTGGTTTTCAAACATTATGTTAGTGATCCTACAAATGTGACTGACATGAGTTCCTTGCATGTGTCGGGTGAGGGTGCACTCACGGTGGAGCCAATCCACATTTTGTACCACCACATTCGATAGCTGCTAGTGGAACGATTATAGTCCACACTTGGATGCCTGGGAGGACGCATATGATATGCATCAACAGTTTCCTTACTTGTTTGATAGATTAGACATATAGATCTTGTGAGATAATTTTACTGCAGTTTATATATACTGTACAACTTCGGGATGAAGTTTAAAACAAGAGGGGGTGTATGTAACATCTCATTCTTGCGAGCACATGTTATGAAATTATTCTTTGAGGAAACTTGTGTGCAAGTGATCCGGTTATAGTACATGGTTATATATTTCCCTTATGGATTGTTATGATGATGTTGATGGACTATTATTTTATGTTATTTGATATATGCATATTGATAGACGCTATTGATGAGTTTCACCAAGTGTGCAAGACACTTGACGGATTGTGGATGCGTAGGGCATCAATGGACCTCCTTGGACTCCAGATTGAGTCGGGGAGTGGATTGTATTGTTTTGAGTATTTTATTTATGCATATGTGACATATGATTGATTATAGTATGATTTTGTATATGGATCATTAACAATGTTTCGTTGATGGATGCAGGATGACAAATGATTGCTAATATGACTCACATAAGGAGTAAAGGGGCCATGCAAATAGACCAAATATTGAGGGAGAGGTGTGGAGAGTTGTGGAAGGTATTTAAGCTCGGATGCCTCGGAGGACGCATATGATATACGTCAACAGTTTCCTTACTTGTTTGATAGATTAGACATATAGATCTTGTCAGATAATTTTACTGCATTTTATATATACTGTACAACTTTGGGATGAAGTTTAAAACAAGAGGGTGTGTGTGTAACATCTCACTCTTGAAACCCTACGCGCTGAAGAACCCTACGCGCTGAAGAACCAGGCCCTGCTTCCAGTTGATGACTGCTCTGACAGTCAGAGCACTGCGGCCCGCACGACAGCCTTGTTGATACGCGCGTCACCAGAACCTTGCTCCATTCACAATGAGCACGGGTGAGGGGGGGAAACCCCCCTCGTACAGCGATATAGCCGCTAACGACAGAACTGGCACCCGGGCCAAGAGGCCCGCCTTCGAACCACCGGTACATCTGAGGGAGGAGCTATTCTCTTAGGAACAAAGTCTAGGCAAAGAGATGGATCTCGACCCCAGCTCATCTCACTCGCAAACTTCCAAAAAATGGCTGCCAGGTAAGTGCATCCCACAAATGGAAAAACCTCCTCTTTATCATATCAAATCGACCAGGGTGGGGGAG
>ML818635.1:8506-23406 GCA_009831015.1 Picea engelmannii | reverse complement strand
CTTGGAGACTCCAGCAAGTTTATTCCAAGGGGTTGATCTTCTTCATGCAAGTGAGCAAGTGTGTGTGTCAGAGCCAAGGGCCATCAAAAGGAAGTTTGCAAAATCAAGGCTCAGGTTGTAATCTTTACTTTCCATTAATATGATATAGTAATATGTCCCTTTCCCATAAAGCTATTTCCACTTTATTGTATAATTCCTTGATCATATACATAGATTGATCATTGAATAGACCATGCTTTCTTCACTTTGGTTGGTTTGGTTTTTCTTGGTCTTGACTGCACGAGAGCACTGGAGTGAAGCAGGAGCAACAAAGACCATAGGAAGCGATAATAAGGTATGTTATTAGTTCTTGCCTCCTATTTAATTCTATGGTCAAAATCTAGGGAAAGAGTCATGTTTTGTCTCTCTTTGTTCTAGATCCAGGTGGATCTAGGGAGATCGGTTAGTGTCCACACCTACAGATTTATCCAATAACACCAAATATGGACCCAACTACTAGAGCATGGGATCTTATAAGAGATGCAAGGAAAGAAAGATAAATTGCACACAACAATGGAATATTTCAAGCATCGACATAGCACATTGTCACTACCAATGAATACTAAGACGACCACAGAAATGAAGAACCTTCAGGAAGAAGAAAAAATAGTGCAGACATAGAAAATCGCACGACAAGCTCAGTTGGAGCTCCAACAGGAAAAGACAGAAAAATTGATCATGGAAATATACGTAGCAAAATACTTCCTCGAACATATAGGATTGGAGGGGGCAGATATATTAAGACCACTAGTCACTGTGAAGGTGGTCGAAGGAATGACAATAAAGAGAAGCCAGGCTCAGGAGTAGCTCCAATGCTTCTTAGATATCTACTACCCTTTGCAACTGCTCCTGAGCCTAGATGCTCTTTTTTGTCATTTCTTGGACCAACTACATGGTGATTGGTGGTCTTATGATCTCTCCCCCCTCCAATCCTATCTATTTGAGGCATGATTTCATTGTGTTGATTTCCATGACCAATTGTTCTACCTTTTCCTATAGGGGCTCCAACTGGGCATGCCGTGCTATTTTCTGTGCCTGCACCGCTTTTTCTTCTTCCTGAAGGTTCTTCATTTCTGTGAACATATTAATATTATATGGAAGTGACAGTTTCCTCTGTATCTTCCTGAAATATACCATTATTGTGTGCAATTTGTCTTCTTTTCATTATATCTCTTGTAGGTTCCCATCCTCTAGTAGTTGGGTCCATAACTGGCCGCTCTTCTCCAACAGTTCTTCCACTCTATGTGTGTTCTGCGTAATGTTTTCTGCAGATTATGTTGTGTCTTTCTCTCTTTGCGCTCAGATTGTTGGAGTCTCGTGCAGTACCTACGACTCCCCCAGCAGTCCAAGCACAAAGAGATAAAGACATGACATCAGCTATAGAAAAAATCTCGTAGAACATACAGAGGGTGGAAAATTTGTTGGAGAAGAGTGATAAACTATGGACACAACTACTAGAGGATGGGAGCCTACAAGAGTTGCAAGAAAAAGAAGATAAATTTCATGCAGCAATATAAAATTTCAAGCAACGACATAGGACAGTGTCACTACTAGATAATATTAAGATGATTGCACAAATAAAGAACCTTTAGGCAGGAGAAAAAGCGATGAAGGCATAGAAAATTACACATCAAGCTCAGTTGGAGCCCTTACAGAAAAAAGTAGAACAATTGGTCGTGGAAATTGACGCAACAAAATCATTCCTTGAATAGATAGGCTTGGAGTGGGGCAAGATCTTAAGAACACCATTCACCGCGTAGGTGGTCGAAGCAATGATTACAAAGAGAAGTGAGGATCATGAGCCGTGCCAAAGGGTATTAGATATCTACAAAGTGCTGGCCCAAGCAGTAGCAGACACTGGAGTTAGGCAGTGACTCAGGACATGTCTGGATGTCAGTGTTGGGGGCATGTTGGGTGCAGGCTTGTTTTGAGGCAAAATCACAATGTGTAAAGAAGATGCGTATGCATGAAAAATAACACATGTAAAATAGACGCGCATGTAGAAGAGGAAGGCATGTGAGGCACACATGCAAGATGACCTAGCCATGATAAGGTTAGGGTTTTGGTAAGAAGATGTAATGGATGGTAAGATGAAGATATGTATAAGTAGGTACCTAGGAGGTATAGGCTAGGGGTGTTGGAGAAATTCTATTTTCAGCACACTAGTTCAGTGCCAGTAACACTAGTTCAGTGGGAGTTAACTGACTAGTTATATTCTAGATTTTCTAATCTTATACCATCACTATTATGCATGCATTCCTAATTATAGGATTTAATTTCCTATATGAATTAATATCACTCACTCATTGATTAGATCATAATATACATTGATTCTCATTCTTCATTATGTATCTCTTTTCCTTTTCTTGATAAGATTTGTTTGTGTATGATTTAGCTAGGTATCCTGTGCAGGTTTCCATGAAACAATGAAATGATATCAGAGTCAAGCTAGTTGGAGAAACCCAAACAAGCTAGAGAAGAGAGAAATATTCCTTGAATAAACCTAGTTTCTGCAATTGTCATGGCCCATCCCTATCGAAAGGTGTGACAATTGGAATCGTCACAGCCTATCCCTATCGAAGGGTGCGAAGGTTCAATTTTTGACAATATTCACATTGTTTCCTTCACTAGGGTGCGGTGATTTAGTATCTTCGCACTTCATCCTTCTCTAGGGTGCGACGATTCAACAACCTCCAAAAAATTAGGTTTCTGTCGTAAAATAGCCATATCTGGAAATCCGCGATCTGGGTCGGGCTGAAATTTTTATGAGAGACATATAACATAGGGTTTCTTATGCTAACCAAAAATATCCAAAACTCACATCATATTTTAGGAGCTATATTTTTTGTATCATATCAATAACAATCATAGCACCATTAGTCACATCTTAGAATCCACGATCTGGGTTTTCAGGATCTTTTCAAAATCAATAGCAGGGATGGAGACGATGAAACTTCTTCAATCAAGTTTGGTGATAATCATCACACTGTACAAATATTTTGAATGTAATATGAAGGCCACATTCCAACTCAAAATAAAAGGACTTTATAATTTGACGATGGCGACAGAAACAAAACTTACACCAATGCTTGAGAAGACCAGATGGGTGAACCGTAAGGATGAGGCCACATGATTACTTCTTGAGTTAGTCTCCAATGATATATGGTTTCATGTTGCCACATGCAATACTCCAAATGAGATTTTGACCACCTTGGAAGAACTCTTTGGAAAGTAGGATGAGATGTGAGGTCATATGCTTGAGGTAGAGTTGAATACCTTAGACCCTAAAAGTTTTGATAATATACAAGATTTCTTTACTAAAGTTAAATCTTTGATTTTGATCTTGGGTGAATGTGGTATTGACAAGTCTATAGAATATAAACAACTTATTTTAAAAACATTTTCCAATATAGGACCAAAATATGATGTGTGTGTCTCCAATTTCCATTTTGCCAGATGTCTTTTGAGCACAAATTGGAAAATTCCTACAATGGCTCAGTTCACTGAGTCTCTCACACAAGAAAAGAAAAAACTCATACAAATGGGCCTCATGAAAGATCCCAAAGAACATGCACTCACCATGCATGATGGAAAAGGGTCATCCAATCATAAATCAAAGTAGACATGAAAGGATCTATTACATCTAGAGTCAAATATGGAGGGATATTCCAAACCCTTCAAGGATTCTTCAGGTTCCAAATATTCTTCAAATTCTAAAGGGAAGAAAAAGAAGGGAATGAAGTGCACATATTTCAATAAATTGAATCATGAATAATCCACATGATTGAAGAAGCAGATCAGTCTTATGAAACAGGTACTTCAAAAGAATAACCTTGGAGACTTCATTCCTGAAGGAGCCAAGAAGAAGAAGGAATAAGATCATGCACCTAAGAAAGGTAATCATCATGCTCTAGTTGCAATTAATTCCTCATCTGATTCATGGATTATATATTTTGGTGCATCACATCATATGACAACTAAAGAGGAAGTTTTTACTTCTTTGAGTTCCTTCTCTGGACCTCCTATTCCCATGGGGGATGATACTCCCATAGTAGTTGCAGGAGAGGGAAGAGTGGAACGTCCTAATGGAAGTTTTGAGAATTTTTTACATATTACAAAGCTTTCTATAAATCTTCTCTCATTTTATCAGATCACTCAAATAGGTAAAAGGGTTGAATTTACATTAGATTCAGTTATTGTACTTGACATGCATGACAATTCCATTATTGCAGTTGGTGAGGTAGATCACAATTCACAGTTGTATAAGTTCACTAAGTTTACTGACTATGACTCCTCTTTTCTACTTACACATGCTAATTATAGTAGTAGAGTATGGCATGAGAGATTTGGTCATTTGAACTTTAGGTACATGTAGTGAATTTCCAAGCAAGGAATGGTCAAAGGATTTCCAGATATTCCCTTTTATGAAGGGGTTTGTGAAGGATTCATTCTTGGCAGGCATCCCGAAGAGAAGTTTCAGAAGGGGAAGGCAAGGAGAGCTTCCTCTTTCTTGGAGTTTGTTCACAGTGATCTCATGGGTCCATTTCCACATCCTTCCATCAGTAAAGCAAGGTATGTTCTTACATTTACTGATTATTACTCATGCTATACTTGGGTTTATTTTCTCAGAAAAAAGTATGAAGTTTCTGAGCATCTCAAAGAATTCAAAGCACTAGTAGAGACACAAACTAGGAAGAAAATCAAGATCCTTTGTATAGACATTAGGAGGGATTATATCAATAAATATGTTCAGAATCTTTGTCGTGAAGCTAATATCAAGTTGCAACACACAGTTCCATACACTCCACAACATAATGAAGCTGCTAAAAGTAAGAACATGTCTCTCAAGGAGATGACTAATGGAATGTTGCATGCAAGATCACTTCCCTCGAAGCTTTGGGACGAGGCACTTAACTGTGCTACCTACATGTAGAACAGATCACCTCATAGATATCTTGAGGATAGGACACCTTTTGATGATTGGAAATGTGAAAAAACAGATGTCACACTCTTCCACATCTATGGATCTAGAGCATGGGTCCATATTCTTTATGAAAAGAGGAAAGCCTTAGATCCACAAAGTACACATTTCATCTTTGTGGGATATCCAGATGATGTGAAGGGGTACATATTGATTGATCCCTCTACAGATCGGATCATCATTGAGCACACTTTTTGGTTTGGGGAGATTCCTTTTCATGCACCTCTAGTGCAACATGCAAAGACTCTTTTTCTTCCATCAATTCCAGACATCAAAGATGATGATTCCACACACTCAGTTGCTACATATTCAGACACAAATTTAGAGGATTATGTACATGTAGATGAGTAGGTAGTACAATCAAATAAGGAGAGAATGTTGGAGCTTCAACAAATGCCCAAGTGGGTACAATCCACACTTTAGGCAACAGGGAACCTTGCATGGGATCCATTTGATTCAAGGAGGACTTGATCTTAGCATGGGGATACTTCTCATGTACTTTCAGCTTCTGAACTAGTGATGCCCATGCATTGCTACATGGTTCAATCTTGTGATCCACATACCTACAATGAGGATTTTGGGAAACCAGTATGGGAAGAAACCATACAGGAGGAACATGAATCTCTCCCAGAGAATCAGACTTGGGATTTGGTTCCACTTCCATCATGGAGGAAACTTGTTAGATGAAAATGGATCTACAGGACCAAGAGAGCAGCAAATGGTCAAGTGAAAAGTTACAATGCCATATTAGTTGCAAAAGTATTTCAGTAGATTCATGGGATAGATTATGATGAGACCTTTTCTCCTGTAGAAAATATGGACTCCATTCGCTTGGCTCTAGACATTGTAGCATCCAAAGGATGGGAAGTTAACTAGATGGTAGTGAAGAATGATTTTCTTCATGGGGACCTTTCAAAGGATATCTACATGGAGCATCTACATGGGTTCATTCAGAACTCATATTTAGTATGAAGACTGAAGAAGTCTCTCTATGGCCTCAAGAAGACACCTAGAGCATGATATGCAAAGATGGATTATTACTTTCTTTCACATGATTTTGTTAGATGTAAATCTGATTCCAATGTTTACATGTTGAGGAATACTAAATCTGTGATGATATTAGTACTCTATGTTGACGATGTTTGGATAATTGGTAGCTCTTCTTCAACCATTTATTTTGTCAAAGATATTTTTCATGACAGGTTTTCTATGACGAACATGGGTCCACTACACTTCTTTCTTGGTCTTGAGATCAATCAAGATTGTTTCAGCATCAAAATTTCTCAAGTTAAGTATGTCAGGGATATTTTAGATAGATTCCACATGACAGACTATAAGTATGCACTTACACCCTTCTTATCTAGAATCAGACTTGAGGATGGTAGGGATACACCATTAGTGGACGACACTTTGTATCAACAGTTGGTGGGGAGTCTTCTGTATCTCACCCACACTCATCCAGATATCTCGTATGTGATAGGAGTAGTTTCCAGATAGATGCATGAACCCCATAATATGCACTGGAAGGATTCCAAGCGCGTCCTCAGACATGTTCAGGTAACCATGAGTTATGGAATTCACTATGCAATTGGTTGTGCATTAGATATCATAGGCTTCACAGATTCAGATTGGGCTGGTGATCACACATATCGCAAGTCCACATCTAGGTACACTCTTAGTTTGGGGTCAGGCCCAATTTGTTGGTCAAGTAAGAAGCAATTAACCATTGCTTTATCTTCCGCAGAGCCCAAGTACAAAGGAGTAGTCAATTGTGTCATTCAAATACTTTGGCTTCAACACTTCCTTACCAAGATTGGTATCAAATTTCACTGTCCAACTATCATATGGTGTGACAATCAGAGTACATTGATATTTTCTAGAGATCCAATACAACGACAACGAACCAAACACATTGAGGTCCACATGCATTTCATTAGATATTTAGTACATTACAGGATCATTGATTTGCAGTTCTATCCTTCCTTCAAATAGACTGCTGACATATTCACTAAGAAATTCACAGAGAAGAAGTTTCATACTTTGCGGTATCATCTTAAAGTGAAGAACACAGTTTCCTAGCAACCACCTTTTCTTCTTTTGATATATTGTCTTTTGAGTGGGGGTTTTTTTCCCACATGGTTTCCCCTCTTTCCTCACTTTTATTCAGTGTTCATTAGTTTCATTGTACATGGTTTGTGTATTCTTTAGATAGGCCTCATATGTAGGTTTCCATGAAGCATTGACAGGGGGATGGTTATGTTTGAGTGCGTTTTTGAGGAATGGATGGAACATTGTTAGTAGTTGTTGTTGCTTAATGCGACTGTAAGTCTAATCTAATTTTGTAATTTGTTGAGCTGGGGATAGGGACTAAGGTAGATATTCAGGGTTAGATCGTAGGATGAGGATCCTGGTGTTATCTATTCCACCTCATTGTATATCTCAACCTGTTTTGATGGAGTGTTGTAATGCATGATGTGTTGTAGTGTTGGAACCAAAATAATAAAAGAGAAAAATAGAGAAATCTTTTTGGACGTAGCCCATGAGGGGTGAACCATCGTAGACCCTTTGTTATGTGCTTGAATTTTATGTATCGTCTCTGATGTTGATGATTATATGTTAGATAAATGAATGAAGGAATTAGTTAGATTTGATATTTTACATGCATGAGTAAGAATGACAATGTAATAAATCTAGATGTATGAACTAGTAAATGATTGAAGGTCACAGAGGTTAATCGAAAATCCCCACTCATGTCCTAGGCTGCAATCACCTGAGCATTGCAGCCACCCATTATAACTATCTTGGGTGAGACTGTGCAGTGCATCTTGTGCGTTGTGTTGCCTTTTGGTTTACCAGGAGGGCCGATAGTTCATAGGGATTTTGTTGGAATCTTGTTCAAATCTGAACCTGGGTCAACTTATGACATTAAATTAAGATCAGAGTAGATAAAGTAATAACCAACATATTTCATCAATCCTTAATGAAAGTTTAAAATTTGTTACAACCAAACAATAAGATAATTGAAATTTTGAATTCCAAAATGAAAATTTCAATACTTTACAACATACAAATCTGGGTAGCAATAAATCATGTCGATAACACAATTTAAGTCTCAAATCCATCCATTGGTTGGAAATTAAAGGATATATATAGATTCTGAAATTACAAAATTAAATCCACAACATCTATACAACTAATATACATAGATGTCACTTTAAACATCACAACATCTATAATCGTTCATATTTCCATCGACCTTGGAAGTGAACAAATTTGTTTACGGTAAGAAAACTCATACTTTTGGTACCATATCCCAGGTGATTGCTTCAAACCATATTGACTTCTTTAGCTTACATACCATCTCTTTCTTTCCCTTGACTACAAAGCCTTATGGCTGCTTCATGTAGATTTCTTCTTCCAAATCCCCATGTAGGAATGTTGTCCTCACATCCATCTGTTCCACTTCAAGATCAAAAGCAACAACAATAGATAAAAGAAATATAATGTAATTTAACTTAGAAACATGAGAAAAAATATCACCAAAGTCAATTACCTCTACCTGGGAATAATCATTTTCTACTAATCGAGCTTTGTATTTATCCACTTTACCTTCTGCATTAAACTTCTTCTTAAAAAACCATTTGCTTCCAAGATATTTGCTTCTAGCTGGAAACTCAACTATATCCCATGCCTCATTATTATCGAAGGCATCCATTTCTTCAACCATGGCCTTCTTCCAAATTTTAGTATCCTCTGAATTCACTGCTTCCCTGACAGTTCTGGGATCATCATCAGTAATCGATAAAGCAAAATTGGAATGAAAATCAGGTGGACTATTACTTTTTGGTTTAATTTTATCTCTCACTGATCTCCTCAATATTGGGGTATGAGGTTATTCTTCTTCTTTTGCTTTCTCTTCTTCAGATGATTCATATTTTGCATCATCCAACTCAAGCTCTATTTTCTCAGGTTCATCTTACGTTGGTAGGAATTCTTGTTTGGACACATCTTTTACCTCTCTGAAAAAAACATCTCAACTATAAACAATCTTTTTGGTTTCTGGGTTCCAAATCTTATAACCTTTCACACCATTTTTATAACCAATAAAGTTACAATTTTCAAGATTTTTATCTAGCTTACTCCTATTTTCCTTTGGAACATGTACATAAGCATCACAACCAAACACTCTAAGATTTTGAATAGAGGGTTTCTTCTAGACCATACCTTGTGTGGAGTTTTATCATCCAATGTTGATGAAGGTGATCGATTGACCAGATAACATGTTGTACCCATTGCTTCTGCATAGAATTCTTGTCCTAACTCGGCACTGCTGAGCATAATCCTTGTCTTTTCCACCAATGTCTTGTTCATCCTTTATGCAAGTCCATTCTGCTGAGGCGTGTATGGAGTAGTCTTCTTCCTTGCTATACCACACTTCTTATAGAATTATTCTAATTAATTTATGCAAAATCCTCCACGATTATCTGTTCACAATACCTTT
This sequence comes from Picea engelmannii, assembly GCA_009831015.1. Classification (NCBI taxonomy): domain Eukaryota; kingdom Viridiplantae; phylum Streptophyta; class Pinopsida; order Pinales; family Pinaceae; genus Picea; species Picea engelmannii. Next base: position 13,885 of record ML818635.1, on the reverse strand, counting down.
ATTTTATTCTTTGTCTGATTTTCTACTAGAGCCTTAAAATCTTTAAATTTATCAAATACCTCAGATTTATTTCTAAGAAAATAAATCCAAGTGTTCCTTGAGAAATCATATATGAATGAAACTTAATATACAGATTTACCTAGGGATGGAACAAGAAGTTGGAACAGGTCCAAACACATCACTGTGTATCAACTCTAAGATCCCCTTTGCTCTTGTAGCACCAGATAGGAATCTTACTTGATTTTTTTTACCATATATGAAATGTTCACAGAAATCAAAATCCAAAGTGAAATTAGACATACCTTCAACCATACCTTTACCATGTATTGTTCGAAGGCCCTTTTCTCCAATATGCCCCAGTCTTTGATGCCACAACATGGTCTTCTTTTCAGGGAAAATATTGGTCTTTTCTCCTTCATCTCTCTACTTAGGGAAAACAAAACTATTACACTCATTAGTAGAAGTTCTTCCCAACAACTTGTACAGATTTCCACACTGAAGTCTCCTCATCAACACCATTTCCCTTCGTACCATCTTGCAAGTTCCCTTTCCCAATACAATATCCACTCCTGCATCATGCAACTTGCTTACAGATATTAGGCTCCTGGCTAGTTTTGGAATGTGCAGAACCCCAGGGAGAGTTCTAATCCTTTCATATTTTAGCAGTAACTTAACCCTTCCATGTCCCATGATTCTGGATTTTGAGTCATATCCTAGGAATACATCACCACCATCATATTTTTCATATTCAGAGAACCACTCTCTGTGAGGAGTCATATGGTATGACGCACCTGAGTCGATCAACCATACATCAGAGGTCTGCATGTGTACTTGTAAATGACAAGTAAAAATCACCTCCTTCTTTAGTGGAGGCTTTCGCCTCTGTGGAAGAGGTACTATCAAATCCCTTTGGTTTATCAACCTTCTTATTCTTGCAATCTTTCTTATAATGCCATGTTTTACCACACTTCCATGATTTCCTCAAATATTTTCCTGGAGACTTAGATCTACCTATAGATTTAGATCTCCCCCCTAAAGACTTACTAGGATTCATGTCTTAGGTATCACCTCTTACAAATACACCATCTTTTCTATGAACATCCAAGGTTTTCTACCTCATCTCTTTAGATAACAAGGATGAAGCTACATCCTCATACTTCAATGTAGATTGAGTGGTACTACCAATTGCTTCAACTAGATTATCCCAAGAGTATGGAAAAGAACATAACAAAGTAATACACTTATATTCTTTTGCAATCGTAATATTAATAGATACAAGTTGACTTACCAGAGTATTAAAGGAATTTAGATGTTCTTTCACAGAATCTCTATCTTCCATCGTAATATGTTACAGTTTCTTTTGAAGAAACAACTTGTTTACTATGGACTTTGATTGATACAAATTCCCTAACTTATCCCATAGTTCCTTTGCTATATATTCTCCTGAGACATTCAACAACACTGAATCTTCCAGGTAGAGTTGAATAATACTCCTTGCACTTCTATCCGACTTCTCCCAATATTCCTTCGACATACCAATAGGTGGTGTACTAGTAGTTTGTGTACTAGTAGGTTGTGTACCAGTTGTCTATGTTCCAATAGGCTATGTACCAAGATCCAAAACGATCCATTATTATTTTTCTACAAGAAGGTACTCCATATTCATCTTCCACAGCTCAAATTTTTTACCGTTGAACTTCTCTATTTTGATTCTAGAAGATCTCTCCATTCCTCTTTCTACACTTGAATAACCACTGCAAAAGCTCCCAATAAACCCAATTTTATCACAGACCCAAGATAAACTTGATCTATCAAGCCCGAGCCAAACCCTCAGCAACAAAGGCATCCCTCTGAAGCCAAAAATGAGCTCTAATACCACATGTAAGTTTTAAACCTATGAAGTAAAGCAATGCATATAGATTCTTAAGAAAACCAAAATTTAATCATTGGCTCATACACATAGTACACAAAGATTTATACTGGAAACCCTCAACCGGGGAAAACCTTTCTTATATTGATTATATCAAATTTCACCATTCACCATACAATATATACAATGTTTTTACGTATTCCGTAGATACCAAAACCCTAATTCATTAATCCAAGATTAATTTAGAAAACTACTAAAAATAGCACAATCCGCTAAAAATAGAAAAAACCACCCAAAAACAAATTTTGGGCCGTTGTCCCGAAACCCCTTCGACCCCGAGCTACCACCCAGTACTGAACATTGCATGTAACTAGGGGGGGGAATACCTGGCCCCTCGTGGGACCCCCCTAGTAATTTCTCTGTGCACATGACACAAGGATCGTCAGACACAATTGTCGAATCTGATGCGCTCACACACACACATGCAAAGAATATAACACATACCCAACACATAGGGGCCTCAATACTGGTTGAGTTCCTTATTGTGGCTTCGGTTTAGGGTAAGCCATGTTCCTCCAGCCCACGTCTACCTTGTTCTAGAAGTCGTCCCTTCTCTTAAGCTTTTTCCTCCTCTCCCATTCATCTTGGTTGTTGTTCAAGGGTAAAATTCACCACATAATTTTTAGGAAGGAAGATCCAGACCTCTTCATCTACCATAGAATTGTGAAGAGGGGTCTGATCTCATCATCTACCACATAATTTTCAGGTAGAGTTTTAGACCTCTTCTCTTCACACCTACAACAAAGTTTTGACAGACCTTACCTTCAATTTTAGTGTGCAATGGTTTTCTTCAATCCTTCTATGATACCATGTTGGATATTTAATGAGCTATGGCTCATGTATCCTCTTTAATTTTTTGTTTAACTATTACTTGAACCATAACTACTGCATAAAACCAAGATCAAAAGAATCATAACCATGCACAAGAGCAAAATAAGTATCCTAGGAAATCCTTCGCAACAAGGTAAGAAAACCCAGTCAATCCTTTTCTATATTCGTAAAGAGAAAGACCTCCCACATCATCACCAAACCTAACACACAAGAGGGTGTTGTAATTCTCATAATTTCATACCACAACTTCTGAAATCATGAGATGAAACAATGATATGTGTGTTTCCTCAATGGGGATTCACCTTTATTTATATAAGACTTGTCACATCAAATGATTTGTCTATTGGCACAATAGGGCCGACATCAATAACTCAAAATATAATTAATAATTACCATATTAATTATCTTTTACATTAAGGTGTGGTTGACCTATACCCGTTACATAATCAATAGGGTTACAGGTAAGTCTAACTCTTGAACAATATAGCAATATATCTCATACACCCACTAGTTCTYAGCCACTAGGGGCACATCCATCASTTCTCAKCCACATGGATGTCTCTCTMTCTCACTGTGTATCACAGGATAAACACACTCACTAGTGYTCAAMCTCTAGGATCAATTTCACTTGTGCTCATCCACAGGAACATCCAACTCAACAAATATTCTTTCTCACYGCGTTACATAGGAGTGTGATATGGAGTTCATCATCTCAACTCTCTGTTCAGAGGAGGCTAATACATCGTTTTCATCTCTATCTCATAACGATGCACCCATCTCATGGGAATTTACATGTTCACCTCATGCTCAGCCACAGGAACATCGAACTCAAAAAATTTCCTATCTCACTGCGTTACATAGGAGAATCATATGGAGTTCTTCTCAACTCTCTGTAAGGAGGAGGCCATCACTACGTTCCATCTCTGTCTTAGATTGGAGCCACACACCCATCTCAGGGGATCTCTATCAAGTCTGTTTCCTGGAGGATGTCTCACATAGATGTAATCATCAACATGTTGCAGCACTAAAAGTCATGTAATTAAACTTGTTTTATACTAAACAACCTATGTATGCTTGCAAAAGTTGTAAAAATTAAAAATTTGCAAGGAATTCGTTGAAATTCACAGGTTATTGGAGGTTTCCCAAATAATTCACTTTCTATAGCCCGTCACCCAACCAAATAACCATCATTTTTTCATATAAAAGGAGGTGTTGTGGTCCCATTTCATATCCAGGCATAAAAACAGTGAAACTCTACCCAATTTCTCTTACCCCCTTGCCCAAGAATTTTCAATATTTTGTGAGTAACTTCCTCATCATTCCCTCATTCAACCCCTTTTATTCCATTCAATCCATTCCCATTACTTGAGGTTATAATAATATTGTGAGAAGAGGCATATCGAAGGTGTTCTTGGAGCATTGTAAGGAGGATCGTAGTCTAGGTTCAGGAAACAGTGGCCGACATAGATTGTAAGTTTCATCCTTTGTTTGATGAATAAAATAATCTCTTTTGCCTATCCCAAATGATGATTTTTTGTGTATTATCTTTGATTTATACTTAGCATTAGATATCTAACCCTAAATCATGAATAGAATAACATTCTTGTAGTCCTTGTTTGCCTATCCTTGGATGCGATTCAGCCTTGGGAGGAGATGTGCAGTTGTTGGAACTACAGAGCTTGAGGAGATTATCACCAGATGTGGGATAAAAGGTATATTTACGCGATCTCTTCTCCTATTGATTTATTTTCATTTGTTTTGGTATGTTTTTGGTAGAGTAGAGAATATATTGAATTTTAGACAGTCATTCTCTCTATCTACATCTTAAACCATGGTGTAGTTAAAAGGGGGATTTTCCTACTAGCAGAACTAGCAACCATACTGGGGATCTCTCTACGGTTTTTTAGGGGGTTTTGGGTTGATTGATTGGTTTCTTTTCCTTTCGAGTTTCTTACAAGTTTTTTGAGTCTGTCATGGGGTTTTGGTCACCGTCAGGGTGCATACCTTTTTCCATGCCCTATAAGACTACCTGATCTTTTAATTTTTTAAAATATGCAAAGGTGTACATGCCCTATATTGGGTATTCTTGCATAAATATGTGCTCTAGATAGTAAACAACATGCCTACATACACAGGTTGTTGATGAAACAACCCACATCTCTGTTTCATGAAAGTTTTTTGAAAAAGAGGCAGTTTTCCTCTTTCCTAATTGAAGTTCACACTTCTCAAGGATTTCTTGAATCAATCCATAGTCTATGTTTGTGTCCATAGCCGAGGTATAGGTTCCATCTTACTTGTTTCCTTAGTCTTCTTGTGTTTACCCTAAAAGGATTTTGAGCAAGTCTTAGATCCGTCGTTTTTTATTTCTTGGTTGAATCCCTGTGATCTGCTGTGAGATGAGGGCCTTTACCAATCTTGTTTGAATTTTCTTTTTGGCCTTTTTACTTGATTTCAGAAAAGAAAAATTTTAATTCCGTTTTTCTTTTTAAAGTGGTTCAAAAAAAAAAGATTTTCATTTTCTTTCTTTTCAGTTTGGTAAAGTAGTTAAAGTTGATATTTGCGGAAAGGAAAAATAATATTTATTGTCAATTTCTTCTTGATTTCTTGAAACCTAAGTA
>ML818634.1:64356-81732 GCA_009831015.1 Picea engelmannii | reverse complement strand
TTTCCCATTCTTCCATCTTCTCTTTTGATGTAGCATTTGCTTCCAAAAACTCTGAAGTGCTTCTCCAATTATTTTATCTTCTTCTATTTGAACCTTCAAATTTGTGATCATTTGTTCTAGTTCTTGAGTGTCTTCTTTCTTGTCTAGTTTTGCTTGTAGTTTCTTGTTTTTCTTCTTTTGTCTTCTGGTAACTTATATGGAACACATTAATTCCTCTCGGTAGTCAACTTTTTCTTCTTCAATTTCTTCTTCGACTTCTTCATATTCTTCTTTAGCTTCTTCATATTATTCTTCGGATTCTTATTTATCAAAGTCTTCTATTGCCATGAATAGAACTCTTTATGTCTCACTGTCACTGACTTCATCTTCATCTGATGATGAGATGTCTTCTTTGGTGCATAATCTTTTCTTGAAAACTTTCTTTGTGGTTCTTTTGCCTTTATATGTTTGTTTGTCTTTTGAGTACCCTTCATCATTTCTCTTTTTCTTATAAGGACATTTGTTAGCAAAATGACCAATACCATCACAATTAAAACAAATGAAAGGAAACTTACCTCTATACCTACCATAAGTTCCCTTGTTCATTATTTTGACAAAGTTGGCCACTTCTTCATCATCTTCTGATACGTCACTTTTTTTTCTATGTTCTTCTTTTTACCTTCCCTTTTGCTTTGACTTTTTTGATGCTTTGAAGGTTGCTTCTTTTATATATAGATTTTCCAGTTCAGTTCTCATTTCATACGCTATGAAGATTCTATGTAATTCGTCCATTCTTGTAACACCCCGGGTTTCGAACCCCCATTTTAAATAATGTATCGCTACATTGTTGAGAGGCCAGAGTACCCAAACAATTATTAAAAGGCCAGTGTTCCCAATAAATTTAATGTTTTGATCATTATTAATAATGCATACATCATTCGTTGTTAGACAGACAAGGACTAGAGTTATAGGGGGCTATGATTCCATAAGAGAAAGGGCATGAGGGGATAAATGTTTATTTCCTATTTTTTAATTACCCTTTGGTCTAAGGGGGTGGATCAATTATGTAGGCTTCTTGGGGAAGGCCAGGAGGTTCTTGATTCCCCACGAATTACTTAAACCCGCCTCTAGTACGATGAGGGTTTCGATTGATAGCTTGCTCACTCCTTCATTCGCTTTCTCACTCGTTCATTAATTCCATCCTTACCTATCGCTCATGGTTCCATCCTCACCCGCGTATTGATTTGGGAAAGGTAACCGAACTGTCGAAGATTTTCCACGGTATTGTTGGTTATAGTGGTCGATGGTGTGATACAACCATCACTTGAGGCATGATTTGGGAAAGGTAACCGAACTGTCAAAGATTTTCCACGGTATTGTTGGTTATAGTGGTCGATGGTGTGATACAACCATCACTTGAGGCATGCATGTCTGATATTCATTAGCCTGTGTCCATTGTTGTTCACAGTTGCGAGTCTTGATAGTTCCAGCACTGATATTTTGAACCAGTTGCGTTGGAGCCCAGAATAAGGAGAAGGACTTCCTGAGGGACTGCATGGCAGAGAAGGGTGGAGGTCCATTCTCTTGGGTGGTGAAAGCTAGGTACAAGAGAGTTGGGTACTTGGATTGTTGTGAGTGCTAGGAAAGCCTGTGAAATCTTGAGTGTTGACTGGTTTGGGGAGCCAAGTAACACTCTGGAACCGTCCTCGCGGATTCATAGCCTTGGATCGGGGGTGACACTATTGTTGAGTTTTGGGAACAGTAGTGTCTACGGTTGGGTTAAATGTCCTTGGTATGCAACCATTTGGTGTCTTATTTTATAAATATAAGTGCTCTATGTTATGGTATTATCTACTTTTATATGAATGTATTTCCGCTGTGTATTTATTTATCGTTTGATTACATATTTAGAATATGCATGCTTGTTGGTTATTGTTGTTCATGTGGTTAAATACTTTTCTTTTATGCATCCTTATTAATTCAAAAATGTATCTGTAAGAGAAAGAAGTCTCAAGGTGGGATTGAAGGTGGCGTACCCCGGCCTATGGGTGGTTGGGTATGTTACAGTTTGGTATCAGAGCTTCTAGTTGAAACACCGAGTCGGTATGGGCCGGGTCTTTTGGTCAGAGTCTCGTGATCGAGATCGAATTCCGACCGTGAAATTGAAAATCTTAGGAGGAATGGCATTGAAACGTCTATGTAGGACCTAGAACGTCAGAGGTCTTTTGCGAGGGTTCGAAGGTTTGTGACCGTCCCCTTCGAATTCGGGAGCGATCACCACTATGGGATCAAGAGAGATCCAGGATTGTTGGATCGGAGGGAAGGTGAACAAGGGTCATCCGATGAAAGCGAAGAAAAGGTTAAGTCACAACCCTGAGATCCCATTGGAGAGAGAGATCGATGGCCAGGAGGCATTGCGGGGGCTCAAGTTGGATGGGAGTTAATTCCCCAAGGCGGTCCTGCAATCCAAACCACGATTTCACCGAGGGGTTACGTGTCAGTGTCGAAAGAATTGCGGGGAAAAGGGTGGGTTACTCCAAACCGTCGATCCATGCCCCCGCAAATTGAAATGCATTTAGTGATGTGACATGATAGTGCTCGAACCATTGAAACTTTGAAGAGCCAAAGTAGATCCAAACCGTTGATCAAGGTTGATGTGTGGTAGGAGATCCTACACTCCGGCGGATAACCACTTCAGAAGAAAGAAAGATGTGAAAAGCCAAAAATCTTGAAGGCCCGAAGCCGAAGTTCATCTGGACCGTCCATCAACAAGGACACGCGAAGAAAAATCTCTCACTTCAGAGACTTAGTACTCCGAAAGGTTTTGCAAAGCGAAGTACTAGGGAAAGAATTACCCGAAGTCCCGAAGTAATTGAGGACCATTGATCTCAAATCAACAAGAGTTTTTTATCTATGCAACAGTATCTCCCGAAGTCATTAACTATGGGGTTAATACGGATCATCCGATAAGGGAGACACATGTTGGCAGATTGGCCAGTTCGATAATTCAGAGTTCACGAGAATCGAAAGTTTTCTAGTGTGGAAACTCCTGAAGAGCCGAAGTGGTGGGGCACAATGACGTGACCTGGAGGTGATGTGGACTCCCGAAATTTTGAAGTGACGTGGCTTGCGGACGTCACGCGGGATGACATGGGATGTGTGCCATGTGTCAGTCAGTTTTGAGCATGTGGAGGATGGAAATGTCAGTTAGAACGTGACACATGTCACCCACCTAATTGAGACATGTGTCTGCTTCTAGTATTTCACCGCGTGGCGACAGATCGTGCAGTCCAGAGACTGGTCACTCCAGAGGAAAAATATGTGACAGTTGACGTTGGCTAGAGAACTCTCAAAGAGCCGAAGCGATTCACATCCATTGATCTGCGGGAGGACATGCATCAGCAGATCGTTAACTCTAGGTAAAAGTGTTCCTGGAAGAAGCAAGAGGGGAACGCTGAAACTTTTGAAGGCCAGAGTCTCGAAGTGGAATAGAGCCATTGATTTGAGGAGGACGCGTGGCACCTGATCCTAAAATTTGGGTACGGATTATTCCGGGAGAAAGCGGAGGTAGAAAGTGTTGAACTTTTGAAGCATGGAGTCCCGAAGTGGATCTCGATCGTTGATCATGAATGAGGACGAGGACCATTAATCAGGTCTTGGTTGAAGGTTTTGAAGTTCCGAAGTCCCGAAGACCTGGATAAGTAGTTTTTCAGGTAAGCGTAGGGTCATGATTGTGGTCACATGCAGTTGAGAGCTGAGGGAAGAAGGGATAATGGCTGAATTGGTTTTTTTTGAGATAGAAAAGTGCTAAGGAAGGATTTAGCCACGGTTTCTAGTCGTGGTCACCTGGGAAGGTGGTTTGAAAGAAGCGTCTGTGCAGAATTGAATTATGTATCAGCTAAAGGATAACATGGAAGTGTTATATGATGCAAATTGATACATCTATGTCCTTCATGAATTGAAAAGAAAAAAAAAAGACCTGTAACATGGTTTGAAAATTTTTATTTATCATATGCATAATTCTAACAAAATGGTTGCTTGCACATTTTGCAGAATTAAGGGGTTTAAACATGTCCGCTCAGAATGTGCATTGAATAAATGTAAGAAGGCGAGGGAGCCTCCAACCATGATAAGGAGGTTGAAGGCCAAAATACCAGAGTTGGTAATGCAGAGACAGAGTCCAATGGATGCAAGGGGAAAGGAGAGCAAGAAACATTAATAGAAACTGTAAGAAGCCTGAAAATAGAAGTGAAAAGCTACAAAGAAGACAATGAGAGACTGATGAGAGATAAAAGTTAGATAAATTATCGAGTGTTGCAGAGCTTAAATCAGTTGCAGAGGCAAACAAATAAGGGATCAAAATCAAAATAAGAGGAACAAGGAAGGTTCCGTGAAAGAAGAGAGTATCATGGAGGAGTTGGTTATTCGAGAAGTTCCAACAGAACTCATAGACACCACTCACCTCCTTACGCAGAAAGAAAGTTGTATGCATCGGAAGATCCCATAAGTAGTCCAGAGGTATCCCCTATTAGGCACAATAGAAGGAGACATGAAGTGGACAATTTGCAAGGAGATATGAGGAAGCTTAAGCCACCCTCCTTTGATGGTGAAAGAGAAAGGGAAGATGATGTTTAAGCATGGTTACTTGGACTCGAGAGATATTTTCCGTTGCATAACTAATCATCAAACTTAGAAGACAGGATTTCCACCTACCATTTACACGGGAAAGTTGCAATGTGGTGGGATAAAATTAAGCAAGTTGAACATATTAATGAGAGTAGGATCACTTGGAAGCAGTTCAAGAAGTACTTCCAAAAGGAGTACCTCTCAGATAATTTCTATGACAAGAAAATCTAGGGGTTCTTTGAACTCAGGCTGAGAAGCATGACCATGGAAGAATATGATAACAAATTCTTGAGATTGTTAAAATATGTTGGGTTTATGAATGATGAAAGGTAAAGATACAAGTTTTTGAGTGGTCTGACATCCTTTTATAAATAAAATATTAGGTATGAAGAGCCCAAGACCTTGACTGAGGCCATCAGGAAGGATAAATACCTGTATGAGCAAGGACAAAGAAGATAATCCCTACAAAAATCTTGGAAGGATAAGAAGAAGGAGAAGCTCGATCAGAGGAGGAAAGGATTCAAACCTCCCTTAATTAGGAACGAGCCTAATATAAATCATCAAGATCAGTATGCTAAGGGTGAATCCAAGAAATAAGAATCCTTGGGAAAAATAGGAATACCACCCATCCAATGTTGGGGATGCAAAGAAGATCACTTGTACAAGGATTTCCCATGCAGAAAGGACAGAGTGAAGACTATGCACAAAATCCAAGAGGCTACAATAGTTGCAGGTATGGAAAGAATCTATGCAGATTTAGATGATAGACAAGAATAATACCAGTCCAATATGATCGAGGTGGAAGGTAAGATCATAAATCAGCATGTTATTATTTTGATTGACTCGGGAGCAAGTCATTGTTACATTGATCCTAAAATAGTGGATAGATTACATTTGGAGAAAAGTAAACTTGGAAAATCAAGTTTGGTTCGGCTAGCCACTGGAACCAAAAGGAGAATATGTGATATGGTCAGAGGATGTTCCATAAGTCTTAATGGTGTGAATACAAATGATGATCTAAATATCATACCATTGGGGTCTTATGATATTCTAATTGGAATGGATTGGTTGGACAAGCATCATGTCATCCTAGACTTTCATAACAAGACATTTACATGTCTTGATGGAGATGGAAAACAGAGAACTGTGAAAGGAGTTCCAAGACCCATCTCTATAAGGGATATTTCAGCCTTACAGCTAAAGAGATGTTTTAGAAAAAGATGTCAATTGTATACAACTCATGTGGAAGAACCAGAAAATACAAAGGGGCCAAGCCTTGAATATTTTGCGGCACTACAAGAATTTGGGGATGTATCCAAGCAATACCAGGGTTGCCACCAAGAAGGGAGATAGATTTCTCAATTGATTTAGTGCCAGTATCTGCCCTTGTGTCAAAAACACCTTATAGAATGAGAACACCAGATTTAAAATAATTACAAATGCAGTTGGAGGAATTGTTGAAGAAAGGGTACATACGTCCAAGTGTTTCACCTTGGGGAACACCAGTACTTTTTGTCAAAAAGAAGGATGGAACCTTAAGGATGTGTATTGAATTTCGACAATTGAACAAGTATACCATAAAGAACAAGTATCCTCTACCCAGAATTGATGACCTCTTTGATCAACTAAGTGGAGCAAGGATATTTTCAAAGATTGACCTGAGGTCAGGATACCATCAGGTAAGAATCAAGGAAGAATACATTCATAAGACAACCTTTAGGACCAGGTATGGGCATTATGAATTTGTAGTGGTTCCATTTGGACTAACTAATGCACCAGTTGTCTTTATGTTCTTAATGAATGGCATCTTCAGAAATTATTTTGATAAGTTTGTCATAGTGTTCTTGGATTACATACTTATCTATTCTAAGTCTGAAGAGGAGCATGAACATCACTTAAGACTAGTATTGCAAGTTCTTAGAGAACATTAGTTGTATGCCAAGATGAGTAAGTGTTATTTTTATCAAAATTAGATCCATTACTTGGGACACATTATTTCAGAGCAGGGCATAGCAGTAGATCCAAAGAAGATTGAAGCCATTAAAGGATGGCCAACACCTAGAAATGTGTCAGAAGAAATATCTTTCATGGGATTAGTTGGTTACTACAGAAGGTTCATGGTAGGGTTCTCTAAGATTGCTCATCCCATCACTTCTTTGCAAAAGAAGGGAACTAAATTTGAATGTACACCTAAGTGTGAAGATAATTTTAATATGTTGAAGGAATTACTTACTAGTGCACCTGTGTTAAATATTGTTGACCCAAATGAAATTTTTGTGGTATGTACAGAGGCATGTAAGGAAGGACATGGGGGAGTCCTCATGCAAAATGGACATTTCATTGGTTATGCATCCAGAAAGCTTAAGGAGCATGAGAGGAACTATGTCACACATGACTTCGAGCTTACTGCCATTATCCACGCCTTGAGGATGTGGAGGCATTATCTCATGGGGAACAGATTTGAATTAAGGACATACTACATTGGCCTGAAATATCTTTTTGAACATCCAACCTTGAATGCCAGGCAAACAATATGGCTTGAATTTTTAAGTGAGTATCACCTCGATATCAAGCATATAAAAGGAAAAGAGAATAAATTTTTCGATGCACTTAGTAGAAGATTGCATCTCATGCATGCTACTGTTGATCGATATGGATATCGATGGCCACCCACCTTTTCCAACTAGCTCAAAACAGTTTTCTGATAATTTCGGCAATTTACTATTTTTAGCAATTTTAATTTCCGGGTCCATTTTGAGGGCCTAAATGAAGGTTTTTCGGTATCAAGCTCCTCAATGATAGTCGAAGGCATAATTGAGCCCCCAAAATGAATCTCTATTATTTTTTGTTAAGCACCTGTTAATAATTTGTATTCATTTCGTTCTGCTCATAAAATTTGGATCAGTGGTATTAGAGCGGTCTGCTCCTTGTCAACTTAATACATGTCCCCAACGAGGTCGGAGTACAAAGAGTTGGGTCTCAATCTTGTTTCTCTTGAGGAAAAAATCTCTCGCACGCCCAAGAAACCTCCCATGGAAGGAGAAAAGAAAGATGGCGGGACAGGAGATCCTTTCAAACTGTTGATTGAGGAAGCCCTCACACAACAGAGGAACGAGATGATGAATAGTTTTGCGCAAATCCTTCAGAGACTACCAACAGGCGACGCATCTTCTTCGAATGGAAGAGACGCCCCCTTCAAGGTACAAATAAAATTTGATGTTCCTATATTTGAAGGTCAGATAGACATAGATGTTGTAGACAGGTGGTTGAATCTACTAGAAGGGTATTATTTTGTTCATAAATTTTCGAATAGAGAAAAGATTACTTTTGCGCTCCTCAAAGGCATTCCCCATGTCAAAGGTTGGTGGGAAACTTTCTGTGAACAAAAGGAAATAGAGGAAACCTCATTATTTTCAGTCACAGCCACCTGGGAATCCTTCATGGATGATATTAAGGAACAATACTACCCTGTCGGAAGTTATGACGACCTGTATACCAAATGGACCACACTGCGGCAAGAAAGAGACCAAGCAGTGCATGATTTCACAAATATCTTCCATACCTTGTGCACCAAGTTGAGTATCAAAGATTCGGAGTGACATCTGGTGCTCAAGTATCATGGTGCTCTGCATAGGTACATCCAGACCGAAATGGAATTTCTGGACATTTCATCCTTGGGCGTGGCCTACCGATATGTCGTCAAAATCGAGCAGAAGCTCAAACAAAAGATGGGGCAATTTGGGCCTGGGAACCCCTCACAAAAAAATCCATGAAAGGGTGGCCCCAACCCACCGAACAAAGGACAGAGCAAAGATGGATAGTATCAGGACAACCAGTACAAGCCGTAAGCAAAGAAGGACACCGGAAAGACAAAGAAAGATACCGAGAAGTGGTGCGACTTCCATAAGAGCCCTTGGCATAACACTGTTGATTGCTTCTCAAAGAAGTCAATGGTGGCCGAAGTGAAAGCCTCTTAATCAGATGTGGATTCTAACTCCGAGACAGAACCAGAAAGGGGAAGACAAATCATTGACGCGGAACCCAGTGCCACCGTTTCTACCACCAAGCTCCAACCTGGTGAACCAGATGAGCCAGAAGAAGGAGAGCACCTCTTCCATTCACAGATGTGGGTAAAAGGCACCCCGTTGCACTTCATCATTGATAGAGGTATCCAGAAGAGCCTCATATCAACAGAGGTTTTCAAGTGGTTGGCCCTGCCAACAACACAACACCCACAACCCTACACCATTGGATGGCTCTGCCAAGGAAGCGATCTTTGTGTCAGCCAACAGTGTCGACTGTCGTACGGCATCAAGCCCTTCAAAGACAAGTTATTGTGTGATGTTTCTCCTCTCGAATTTTGTGATGTTCTTTTGGGCCAACCTTATGTATGGAAACGTCATGTTGTATATGATTCTAGGCCACGTAGTGTTATTATTACTTTGAACAAGAAATTGTACAGGATACCCGAGGCAGTCCCACCTAGTGCTATTTCCTTGATCTCTGCTAAGCAATGCAAGAAGGTCATCTCTTAGATAGGGAAGTTTGTTCTCTTAGTGATTCGCTCTCAGAATAATCGAAATATCGCAGCCACATCTAGGGTCTCTGCGGCTGACCTCTCCACACAGCAGAATCAAGTAGATAAGGTTGTGGAAGAATACTAGTATATCTTCTCCTCACCTACAGGGGTACCTCTGCACTGTCAGGTCATGCACCCCATCGATCTGACCCCCGACGCACCACTACCCAATGGGCCAGTATATCGTCGCTCTTTGTTAGAGAATGAGGAGATCAAGCAACAAATCCAAGAACTGCTCCACAAGGGGCACATCTGCCCCATCTCATCATCTTGCAGGAGCCCAATCATTTTGGTACAAAAAAAAGATGGAACCTAGCGACTCTATATTGATTACCAGGCTCTGAATAAAATCAATGTTAGAAACCGGTACCCGATTCCCCGAATCGATGACCTCCTTGATCAACTCACGGGGGGCAAATACTTCAGTAAGATTGATCTCAAGTCTGGCTATGACCAGGTCCCGATAAAACAGACAGATGTATGGAAGACCGCCTTCAAGTCAAAGGAAGGAATTTTTGAATGGTTGGTCATGCCCTTTGGTTTGACAAATGCTCCAACCACTTTCATGAGGATGATGGACGATATCCTGTGACCATTCACCAATAATTTTGTAGTGGTGTATCTGGATGACATTCTAATTTACAACAAGACTTGGGTCAAACACTTGTAGCATATTCAACAGGTTTTGCACACCTAGGCTACATCATTGATCAGCATGGCGTACATGTGGATCCAGCCAAGATCCAAGTCATACATGACTAGCCAGCCCCAAAAACACTCATTGAGCTTTGGATCTTCTTGGGACTTGCTAATTTCTACCATGGGTTTATGTTGGGTTTCTCCCATATTGCATGGGCCCTCAGGAAAATAAACGTGGGTGGTGGTAAGGCGAAATTTGCGTGGGGCCGGTCCCAACAACAAGCGTTCGATGATTTGAAGCAACGCTTGTGCTCAGCCCTAGTACTTTCACTACCAGACCTACAACATCCCTTTGAGATCGAGACATATGCTTTAGACTATGTTGTGGGCGTTGTTCTCACTCAGCACGGCCACCCCGTGGCCTATCATAGTGAGACACTGTCAGATATTGTCCGTAAGTACCCTACTTACGACAAAGAAATGTACTCCATTGTGAAAGCATGCCGCCAATGGAGACATTAGATTCTTGGGAAGTAGACAGTCATCCACACTGATCATAAGCCACTGCAGTTCATGCAGACACAGGGAAAATTGCAGAATGACCACCATCAAAAGAGGTCCACATACTTGTAACAATTCCACCTCAACATCAAGTATAAAACAAGAAGCACCAATTGCGTCGTTGATTGACTCAGCAGACCGCCAGTCGCGACACTCACCACGGTGCTAGACTCTTGTGGCCATGAGACATATGGATGGCCCCAACTCTATGAGACAGACCCTGACTTCACCACCACCTACCAAATGTTGGGTGAAAATGCAGTTGTCAATAATTTCCATCTTTAGGATGGGTTGTTGTGTCGTCTGGGCCATATCTGTGTTCCATCAAGTGAGAAAGCGAAGCTGATCTGGGAAGCCCACTACATTCGGGTGGCAGGACACTTCGTCGTCGAAAAGATAGTGGCGATGCTACAGAAACATTTCTACTGGCCGAAACTTCAAGAGGACTTCAGCAAGTATATTAGGTCCTTCACTGGCTGCGTTATTTCCAAACCTACCACTAAGAAACAGGGCCTGTACAACCCTCTTCCTACTCCTGAAAGGCCATGGGAATCCATCTCAATGGACTACATGTCGGGCCTCCCATCCACCAAGCGGGGAAATGATTGTGTTTTTTTGGTTGTCGATCGCTTTTCTAAGATGGCGATTCCGGTTGCCTGCAAGAAGAGGATCACAGCAGAGGCCACTGCCAAGCTCTTCTTTGAACGAGTCTGGGTACATTTTGGAATCCCATAGACCATTGTCTCAGATCGGGATAGTCAATTTCTCAGCACATTCTAGTCGAGCCTCTAGTCACTGTTGGAAACCAAACTCACCAAATCCACGGCCGTCCACCCCCAGACAGATGGCCAAACCGAGGTTGTAAATCGAATGATTATGCATATCCTTCGCATGTATAATTCAAAGCACCCTCACACATGGGATGGGATCCTTCCCTATGTCCATCATAGCTACAACCGAGCCTTGCATAGCTCAACCAGCCACACCCCCTTTCAAGTGGGGTTGGGATTCCAACCATTGGGTCCCATAGATGTTTCACTTCCCCTTGCAGTCACCTCAACTGACTCATCTCCTACTCCAACTGAAGCTGACAAAGCCACCCGGTTCATTGAGTGGATACAGCACATCCGCCAATAGGTTCAGGATATCCTATAGAAGTCCAATGACAAGTACAAATAGCGTCATGATCAACATCGGGTGTCGCATAAGTTTCAAGTGGGCGACAAAGTTTGGTTGCACTTGCAGAAAGAACGCCTTACAGGACCCCATCGGAAGCTTCTCCCACTCCGTTATGGACCGTACACTATCACTAAGGCCATGGGGGATAATGATTTTGAGCTCAACATTCCTCCTTTCCTTGGCCTGCACCTAGTGTTCAACGTGGATCTCCTTCGCCCTTATTTCCCACCATTATTGGACACCTCAGAAGTAGCAGAACAGCTGACACCAACAGAGATTAACCCCAACAGCATACAATAGTCATCCAATGATTAGATTGTGGATAGACAGATCAAGGGCACTTGACAACAAAGGATCCAGCTTTATCGAGTCGTCAAAGCAGAGCAGCTCCTGCACCAAGGCAAGTGGCTCACCCGGGGCCAAATTTAGCAGAAATTTCCTCATCTAATGGGGGACCTCAACACAATGGAGACCCATTTCTTCCTAAGGATGGAGGATTGATCCAGATGGATATTGGTGGCCACCCACCTTTTCCAACTGGCTCAAAACAGTTTTCTGACAATTTTGGCAAT
Source organism: Picea engelmannii (assembly GCA_009831015.1). Classification (NCBI taxonomy): domain Eukaryota; kingdom Viridiplantae; phylum Streptophyta; class Pinopsida; order Pinales; family Pinaceae; genus Picea; species Picea engelmannii. The sequence continues at coordinate 69,597 of ML818634.1, read as the reverse complement.
TTACTATTTTTAGCAGTTTTAACTTACGAGGCCATTTTGAGGGCCTACATGAAGGTTTTTCGGTATTGAGCTCCTAAATGATAGCCAAAGGCATGATTGAGCCCCCAAAATGAATCTCCTCGATAATACCTTTCCAACGGCTATCACATGCCTAAAACGGAGATCGTATGCAAACGTTACGACCCCAGGAAGTTGATGTACTAACTTACCCAAACGGGACCCACATGACTTTTGGCGCTTCATCTCCTAGGGTTAGGTTTTTGGATGTCTGGGGTTTTGGAAATTCTTGCTTATTGTAAAAAGGCCTTCAGAGCCTCATTGTAATCTGCTTCTTGCGAATGTGCGCTTCCTTCACATCTCTTCTCAGAGATAAGCTGCCACCATTCCAGCAAGCTTGTTTCCACTGCATTTTACAGTTTCATCTTATTTCGTTATTGAATAGAAAACCAATTTTATTGTATCTCTGTTATTTTGTGTTAAGAACCTGTTAATAATCTGTATTATTGTTAGTATACATCAGTCAGACTTGAAGAGCAGAATTTTAGATGGTCTTGCTACAGATCATCATTACCTACAGGTAAAGGAAAGCTTACAGCAAGGAGATGTACAACAGAAAATAGAGGAGTATGAGATAAAAGAAGATGGATTACTCACGCATAAGAATAGAATCTATGTTCCTAGTTCTGGAGAATTGAGGAATTTGGTATTGAAGGAAATGCATGATGTTCCTTATGTTGGACATCTCGGTTACCAGAAAACAATTACAGCAATAAGAAGCCAATTCTTTTGGCCGAGAATGAAAGAGGATGTTGTTGATTACATATCTCGATGTATGGAATGTCAGAAGGTGAAAGTTGAACATAGGCATATAGCAGGGTTGCTACAACCTTTACCCATTCCAAAGAATAAATGGGAAGTGATCACCATGGATTTCATCACAGGATTACCTAGAACGAATACGCAACAAGACTCCATCATGGTGGTGGTTGACGAATTAACAAAGGATGCTCATTTTGTGCCTATAAAGAAAACACATACAACGACTAATATTGCAGAACTTTACATGAGAGAGATTGCTAGGTTGCATGGGATACCTAAGACAATTGTCTCGGACAGAGATACAAATTTTACCTCCAATTTTTGGAGGGGATTGTTTAAAGGATTTTCTACAAATCTAAACTTTAGCACATCATACCATCCCCAGTCAGATGGAAAAACAAAGAGGGTCAACCGAATAATTGAAGACATGCTGAGAATGTATGTGATGGATAAGCCATCTAAGTGGGAGGATTACTTACACTTGATTGAGTTTTCATATAATAATGGGTATCAAGATTCTTTGAGAATGAGCCCATTTTAGGCTTTGTACGATGGGAAATTCAATACTCCAGTGAGTTGGGACAACACAGCAAACAGAGTGGTACTTGGGCTAGAGTTTCTCAAGGATATGGAAGACCAAATGGTTAAGATCAAGCAGAAATTAAAGATAGCTCAGGATAGACAGAAATTTTATGCAGATAAGAACAGGACAGCTAGAGAATTTAAAGTAGGGGAGCATGTTCTTCTGAAAGTGAAGCCCAAGTGTTAGCGATATTTCTTGCTAAGGGGTTGAATTGCAAAAGAATGGGTCAGAACCCACTTATCCTAAGTTTTGGGCGCAAGCGCATCTGCATTAAACGAGAGTCACTTTTAGACGACTGGATTTTCCGCGCCTAGATCGACGGCGCACAACAAATTCCGGACCCCCCTTGCCTTTCAACCTTTAAGAGGGGGGGGGGGTCCGGAATCGGGGGCGCACCTCTCCGACGGCTCAGATTAGTGTGCCCGGATCAACGGCGATGAAAGCAATTCCGGACCCCCCCCGCCTTTCTACCTTTAAGCGGAGGGGGGGGGTCCGGAATCGTGGATGCAGTTTTCCAACGGCCACGATCGAGGAGCCCGGGTCAACGGCTCAAGCGTGGCCCCGACCTTCTCAACTGCCCTGACGTTAACCCGTGTGGGCCATATTTTCGTCATGACATCTCCCTGTCCGCCTTTCCCTTGCCGCCATGTGTCACCGTTCACCCCTCTCTCACGCTTTCAGATGGCCTTTCTCTCGTCTCATCATCCACTTATCACCTGCCATGTATCTTTTTCCCTCCATGTGAGCCTTTTCACTGCATTAAACTTGCCACATCTATTCTCCCGTTGTCTCTGCGTATATCCCTTATGACTTATGTCATCCCCCCGCCACCTCTCTCACCTCTCATCGTTCTTTTCTTTGTCCTTGCGATTGGGGCCCCGTCATTCCATAGCTATACCTCACTTCCCACGTTTGCCTCCATACCCGTCCTTCAAACCCTTCCGTTATTCCAGGTGGCAGCGCGAGAAGTCTTCCATATCCCAAAATGCTGAGTTGGCCATGGTCATCTTCAATCCCAAGAAGCAGTTATTGAAGTGGTTGGTGGTGGTTAGACATCGTTTCCGCCATAATGGGAAGTCCTGCATTGAATTAAAGACACGTCGATTCGCCGAATAAACTGTCAGGGGATCGATTGCGTCTGCCATAGGTTGCACGACCATTCAAAGATTGCAACTCCGTGTTGTCAGAAGCCATGCAGACACAAAGCTTTCAATGCTACGTCTCGATTTTGTTGTTGTTGTTAGTCTGAGTATATGAAGGCGTTTTCGCCATTTTTGTATCTATCGATGGTTGAGCTTAGCTCCCGGTTGTAAATCTTTAATGAAGCACTGATACTCTGGTTATGTATGCACTCTTGAGACTTCTTGCCTGATGAATGCCAGTCTCTTTTATGTCTTTTGTTACACTGTGTTTGAATCGCTCGGAATTGGAGGATCCAGTCGAGCCATAGCTGTTATAGGATGATGTTGGTAGGATCACTGTAGTTTTTATGATGTTTCTAACCAGTTCTTGTGATTTGTCTATCGCTGAGTGACTTGGAATTGGAGGATCCAGTCGAGTCCTCCTCAGCTTCTAGAGACCCTAAATCCAAGAGGATCTTGCTCAGCGTCTTTCTTCTGCAAATAGCCATAAGCCTGTTGCCCAAAGTTGTTTGTCCATTTTCCTCACTAAGTATTCCACCTACTCACCCTTTTATCGACTCACTGGCTGAAGTTGGATCAAGACCTCCTTTGTCACCATATGTACCAGAATCAGTCCCCGAGTTAGAGTGATACCTCCTCGAGTTTTCCTCCATTTGAACACCCCTTTAAAACAAATCATGACATTAAACTGATGGGCATCGGGCTCTGCTCCTGCAAGCAATCCAGGAGTGACTTCCGGCTCCAACATTTCTGGCGCCGTTGCCGGGGACGAAGTTGAATATTTTCCCCGGGATTAAACGACAAAGATCAACTAATTCTGAAGGTGCATCAGATATCAGAACGTGAAGATTGCTACTGTGCACCTGGCGACTCCATTGTGACGACTCCGCTGAGGAGAACCCGCACTATCAACTGTGGCTTCGAGAGGCAGACACACGAGGTCAAAACCACATTTGCCTTTAGCTACACCAGAAGCTGACGCGGAAGCAGTGCGCAGAAAGGGAAAGAGATCTGCAAAAGAAGTTTTCGTCGATGAAACAGGTAATACACCCTCCCCTTCTGTGAAAACTCCATTTTCTTATTCACAGCTTCCTAGTCGTCCTTTTTCCGAAGTTCCACGTTCTTTAAATTTCGGGAGTGTTCCTGCTGAGTTTTCTCCCCCTGGTCTGGGATCAGAAAGAGAGATCCTTGTCACTCCCTCTTCCCTGGAGGTTTTGCCTCATCACAGACCTCTAGCCTCTGAAGATTTCATCACCCCTCCTTTTGTGGTTACTGCTGCACAGAGAGAAGCGTCTGCACGCTCGGGTCCCTTGGCTTTCTCTCTGTTTTCTCCGTTGTCTCCTCAAAGAATATATGTTCCGACATCTCCCGTTCATACTCCTTCTCCTCCGAGTTCTCCTCTACCTAATATCCCTATGGTTGGTGTTAATCCCCCACCAAACATAATGGATGCCATAGTTGCTGCCAGATACGCTCCTTTGATTCTACCCCAGCCTCTGAACCCTCTCCCTGCTGGAGACTATTTGAAATACATGCCCAAGTTCAGTGGTGAGGGAGATGTAACTGCTGAAGAGCACCTAGTTGCCTTTTACATCTATGTAGACAACTTGAATATCGAGAGTGAAGATGTCTGGATGAGAGTTTTTGTCCAGAGCCTTGATGGGGAGGTGAGGAAATGGTTCCGGGGACTGGCCCCTGGATCTATCGCTGGCATTGAAGCCTTAGATAACGTTTTCCTGAGGCAGTGGGGAGACAGAAAAGATTATATGTATTACATGACTGATTTTGGGTCTCTGAAGAAGATGGAAGGAGATTCTATCTCAGACTTCTCCAAAATATTTAATAAGATGTACAACAAGATTCCTGCAGAGATCAAACCTTGAGAGGCCTCTGCTCAGATTTCCTATGTTGGCGCATTTGATCCTGATTTATGTCTCGTGTTAAGAGAAAGAAAAGCCACCTCTTTAGCTCAGATGCAAGATGCATCTATAGAAGTGGAATCCAACATACTGGCAGCTGACAGACTGAGAAGCCAGGCCGACACAGACAGAAGAAAAGACAAGCCGGAAGCCTCAACCTCCGGCACATCACTACCTCACTCCCAAGTAAATGAGCTGACCCGAGTCATGAACCTCCTTAAAGAAGAGGTGGAGAGATTGAAGGTGGAAAGGAAGCAAATGTATAAGGGCCCTCAGACCACTGAGAATAGAGGAGGTTTCAGAAGGCCAAATAATTTCACTCCTCCAGCTATGCACAGAGAGAAGGAAAGAGACAGAGATGACCAAAAAATTCAGGCCCCCTTCCAGAACAATTTTGTGGCTGATGAAGAAGAAGGGGAAATAGATGAGCCTGAACCTAAAATCCACAGTGTAGAAGTCACTCCCCCTTTCCCTCATCTGACTCAATCAGCATATGAAGAGTCTCTCATGGATGGTCAGCTGAACGAATTGAGTAAAGGAGACAAAGCTAGCGGTGGCCGAGGCAGGTACAACCTGAGGTCCAACAAAAGAGCAGCAGCACCTGATGTTCCTGAGCCATCCAATAGAACAGAGAAACCTGCTAATGAAGTAGCAGACAAAGGTAAGAAGGCTCAACCTCTCTCTCCCATTGTCCAAAATCATGTTCCTGAAATTAGAGAAATCCCAAAGCCTATGTCCTCTTTCAATTTCGAACATGAGATTCAAAAAATCAGAATTC
>ML818634.1:47291-62403 GCA_009831015.1 Picea engelmannii | reverse complement strand
GGGGGGTCCGGAATTTGCTGTGCGCCGTCGATCTAGGCGCGCAAAATCCAGCCATCTAAAAGTGACTCTCGTTTAATGCAGATGCGCTTGCGCCCAAAACTTAGGATAAGTGGGTTCTGACCCATTCTTTTGCAATTCAACCCCTTAGCAAGAAATATCGCTAACATTTGGCTCCATGGGGGATAGAGTCGTCCATGTGATGCTCTAAGAACTTTTTTGCAGACTTAGTGCCTTTGCTGTTGGGCTATGGAGTCATTTATTAGTCCGAAAAACAGGGCATAGAAACAATATGTACAAAAACAAAACAAAACAAAAAGAGCCGACTGCGGCTCATAGAAAACATTTTTTCAAGAAATGCCCATTGACTGGGCTACTAAAAACTTCATTGCCTTCCAGATCCTGCAACTTGTAAGTGTTGTTTGAAAATGCTTCAAGGATCTTGAAAGGCCCGATCCAGAGGGCATCAAATTTACTGTGTTTGCCCTTTTCCTGCCTAGGTGCATCCCATTTGAGCACTAGATCACCCTGCTCAAATTCCTTCTTCTTGTTCTTCCTGTCAAAAGCCTACTCACCCTTTTATCGACTCACTGGCTGAAGTTGGATCAAGACCTCCTTTGTCACCATATGTACCAGACTCAGTCCCCGAGTTAGAGTGATACCTCCTCGAGTTTTCCTCCATTTGATCACCCCTTTAAAACAAATCGTGACATTAAACTGATGGGCGTCGGGCTCTGCTCCTGCAAGCAATCCAGGAGTGACTTCCGGCTCCAACACCAAGAAAAGTTCTTTAAAATTGGGTAGTTGTACAAAACCGACATCCAGATTCTGCGGTCCATTTGAAATATTGGACAGAATAGGGACATTTGCATACATGCTTGCATTGCCTACTTCCATAAATGTTCATAATGTATTTCATGTCTCTTTACTAAAGAAATGTGTACATGATCCTAACCATGTTGTTGATTGGCATTTGATTCAGGTAGAGACAGGGGGAGACTTTCAAGTCCATCCAGTGTGGGTATTAGAAAGAAAGGTCAAAATTCTCTGGAATCGAGTTATAGAGCTGTTAAAAGTTTAGTGGACATGTTATTGTCCTGGAGATGCTACCTGGGAGCATGAAGATGCCATGTGGGTAGAGTACCCACATCTTTTTGAATAATTTTGAGATTTTGATCTCTATTTTGTATATGCACTAAGGACATTGCCAAAATAAGGGGGAGGCGATCTAACACTTTGGGTTTCGATCCCCCATTTTAAATAATGTATTGCTACATTGCTTAGAGGCCAGAGTGCCCAAAAAATTATAAAAATGCCAGTTTGCCCAAGAAATGTAATGTTTTGATCATTATTAATAATACATACATCGTTAGTTGCTAGACGGACAAGGACTAGAGTTATAGGGGGCTATGATTCCACAAGAGAGGGAGCTTGACAGGATAAATGTTTATTTCCTATTTTTTAATCATCCTTTGGTCTAAGGGGGTGGATCAGTTACGTGGGATTCTTGGGGAAGGCCAAGTGGTTCTTGATTCCCCACGAATTACTTAAACCCTCCTCTGGTATGATGAGGGGTTTGGTTGATATCTCGTTCACTCCTTCATTCACTTTCTCACTCGTTCATTCATTCCATCCGTACCTATCACTCATGGTTCCATACTCACCCGCGTCTTGATTTGCCAAAGGGAACCGAACTGTCGAAGATTTGCCATTGTAATGTTGGTTGTAGTAGTCGTTGGTGTGATCCATCCATCACTTGAGGCATGCATGTTTGAGATGCATTGGCCTATGTACAACGTTTTTCACAACTGCGACTCTTGAGAGTTCCAGCACCGATATGCTAGACCAGTTGCGTTGGAGCCTAGAATAAGGAGAAGGATTGGATTAGATATTGCATTGTAGAGAAGGGTGGAGGTCCATTCTCTTAGGTATTGCAAGCTGGGTAGAAGAGAGTTGGGTACATGGATTGTTGTGAGTGTTGGCAAAGCCTATGAGAGCTTGAGTGTTGACTGGTTTGGGGATCCAAGTAACACTCTGGAACCGTCCTTGTGGATTCATAGCCCTGGCTCGGGCGTGACATTGTTGTTGATTTTTGGGAATAGTAGCATCTATGGTTGGGTGGAACGTCCTTGATCTGCATCCAATTGGTGTCTTCATTTATAAAGATAAGTTCTCTATGTTATGGTATTATCTACCTATATATGAATGTATTTCCGATGTGTATGTATTTATCATTTGATTACATCTTTAGAATATGGATGCTTGTTGGTTATTGTTGTGCATGTGGTTAAATCGTTTTCTTTTATGCATCCTTATTAATTCAAAAAGGTATATGTAAGAGAAAGCAGTCCTAGGGTGGGCTTCAAGGTGGCATACCCTCACCTGTGGGTGGCTGGGTATGTTACAATTCTTATTGAGTTTAGATCTGATCTTTTTTCTAGTGCTGATATCTTAGGGTCAAATCTCATAGGACGAGATGTTAGTACTTTTTGAACAATTACAGATTCTTTGATTTCTTCTCCCAATCCTATGATCGCATTTACTGTTTCATCAACTCATAAAAATAAGATGCAATATTCTCATCTTCCTTCATATTAAGTTGTTTGAATTGACCTCTATAAGTTTGAAGCTTTGTTGCTTTGACTTTTGAATCTCCTTCATAAATATTTTGAAGTTTGTCCCAAATCTCTTTATCGAATTTACAATGTGAAAATTTCGTGAATATCGTTTCACTAAGACCATTCAGAAGTGCATTTTTTACTTTGGAATTATTCTGACCGAGTTTCACTATTTTTTCATTTGTTGGTGGAACTGTTGGTGTTGTGTATCCATCTATAATTGATTGCCAAATTTCAAATCCATGTGCTTGTATACATGTTTTCATCCTTATGCTCCAAAATGCATACTTCTATCCATTGAATTGTGGTATTCCATTTTTATACAAGTTGTTGCTCTCCATGATCTACCTTTCAGTGGTTAAATTGATTTCTCAAGGAACCTACTCTGATTGAATTTTTGGATTACTTAGAGGGGGGGTGAATCAGTAATAGAGAAATTTAATCCTTTTTAACCATATAATCCAAGTGTTATATCAATGTAGTATTATCATCTAATAGTTGCAGAGTAAATAAGAAATGAACAAATGAACAATCATACACATACACAGTACACCAGTGTTTTACGTGGAAACCCAAAGCGAGAGAAAACCACATAATGTTTTTTCTTATATGTCTTGAAGAATTGCATTCATTGGAAACACCAACTTCCTTTGTTTTCCAGCTGCAACTGGAAGGAGTATCCAACCCCCTTGTTTCTCAGGATACAAACTAAGGGAAGATCCAACTCCCCTATTCTATGGATACAACTAGAAGGATGCTACAACCCCCTATGTTCTCTGGCTAGAACCGGAAGGTGGCTACAACCACCTTTCCTTTCCCCATCCAACCGCCCTGAAGTAGAAGTAGAATGATGGAACCATTGTCACACTATCACTGTGAGATATACCGTTGTAAACCTATACCAATAAACCTGAACCATGCATCAACCTGTACCTCAACCTGTAATCAACCTGTACCTCAACCTGTAATCAACCTGTACCATAAACAAGTGCATCAACCATGCACCAACCTGTACCAAACAACCTATAATCAACCTGTACCATAAACAAGTGCATCCAACCATGTACCAAGTATGTACCAATCATGTGTAAACTACTCATCAATTATGACTCATCAATATGTACCAACAACATCAACTATATAGCTCATGTATGTGCCAACTCATCAACTACTTGTTTCAACCATGTACCCAACATGTACCTTAACCAAAATCCCTCGTCAATTTCATCATACAAATATGATTTGTAACTCTGTAATAGACTTGGTGTATATGATCACATACCTACAAACCTTCCTTAACTTTCACAACAAGAGACTAGCATTTTCATCAAACATTTCTTTAGTCTCACAAGACTAATGAAACTGAACTGGGGATGCTCCCCCTAACTAAACTGTCTGATCTCCCAAACTGAATTGTCCTCTTTATGGTGCTTCCTCATGTACATCTAAGACATATAAGATAAGAATTCAAAATCATTCATTTTGGAGTAGAAATAACTCTGAGTATCTGGCGAAGATACTCAAAAGATTCTCGTGGAAGAGGTTTTGTAAAGATGTCTGCCACTTGTTCTTTTGTGCCCACATACTCAACTTTGATGTTCTTTTCTGCAACCTGTTCCCATAGAAAGTGATACTTTATTGGAATGTGCTTTATCTTGGAGTGCATCACCAAGTTCTTTGAGATACTAATGGTGCTTGTATTATCACGACAGATTGGAATGGGCTCATCATACTCAACCTGTATATATGTCAGAGTTTGTTTCATCCATAGAACCTGTGTACAACATGTTGTTGTTGCAATATACTCTACCTCAGTTGTAGATAGAGATATTGATGATTGTTTCTTGCTTAGCCATGATACTAAACACTCACCAAGTATAACGTTGCTCCACTGGTGCTTCGTCGGTCATCAATAAAACCTTCCCAATCTGCATCTATGTAGGAAATAAGTGATAGATCATTTCCTTTTGGATACCATAATCCAAACTCTTATGTTCCTTTGAGATATTTGAAAATCCTCTTCACAGCTAATACATGTGATTCCTTTGGTGCTGCTTGAAATCGTGCCACCTGTCCAACTGCCTACATTACATCTAGTCTAGATGTTGTAACATATAGTAGTCTACCAATCATTGACCGATATTTCCTCTGATTTGTAGACTTTGAATCATCATCTTTGCTTAACTTTCAAATGGTTTGCATGGGAGTGATAACTGGTTTGCAATCTTCCATTCCGGACCTCTTTAGCATTTCTCTGATATACTTGGCTTGAGAAATAAAAATTTCTTGGTTGCTTTGACGTATCTGAATTCCTAGAAAGCAGGACAGTTCTCCAAGTAATGACATTTCAAATTCATTTTGCATATCCTTTGCAAATTTCTAGCTTAACCTGTCATCATCACTACTAAAATTAATATCATCAACATAAACTTCAATTAATAAAATACTATCTTGACTTACATTGATGTAGAGGTTGTTGTCTGCACTTCCTTTTTTGAACCCTACCTAATGTAGATATGTATCTAGTCTAAAGTACCATGTTTTAGGAGCCTGTTTTAGACCATACAAGACCTTCTTTAATTTACACACATAATCTGTGTTCTCTGACAACTTAAATCCTTCTAGTTGTTTAATGTAGACTTCTTCTTCAATGTATCCATTCATAAAAGATGATTTTACATCCATCTGATACACTTTAATATTTTTGGAGCATGCATAGGTTAAAAGCAATCGGATTGCTTCCATTCTGGCAACTAGGGCAAATGTCTCTTCAAAGTGGATTCCTTCAATCTGTGCATATCCTTTACATACCAATCTATCTGTGTTCCTTGTAACATGTCCATCTTGATTCAATTTATTCCTGTATACCCACTTTGTGTCGATCACATTCTTATCCTTTGGTCTTGGAACCAATTCCCAAGTGTCATTTTTCTTTATTTGATCAAATTCTTCATCCATGGCCTTGTTCCAAAATCCATCCTAGTTGGCCTCTTCAAAATAGGTTGGTTCAATCACAGATGTGAGTTCTAGGTGCATTTGTTCTAGGCAACGGATTCTTCTTCTAGTCTCAACTCATGTGTCTTTATTTCCGATAATTTGATCTGAAGGATGATTCTTTTGTATTCGTCTGCTAGGTGTTTTTGGAGTTACTTGTTGAACTTGCTCTTTTGTTTATGTCAGATCCTCTTCATCTTCCCCTTATTTTTCATCTTTTGTTTCTTCTTTGTAAAGTTGTTCCATTGATTCATTTTCTTCTTCCTTTAATTCTTGTCTACCTGTTTCATCAATTGTTACACTGATGCTTTCCACCACTTTTTTCAATCTCAGGTTGTAAAACTTGTATAATTTTCTTGTACTTAAGTAACCAAAAAGTACTCCTTTGTCCACATGAGAGTCAAACTTTCTCATTCTGCCATCTTCTCTTTTGATGTAGCATTTTCTTCCAAAAACTCTAAAGTTCTTTAGATTTGTTGGTATTCATTTCCATAGCTCGTAACGAGTTTTGTTAGTGTTGTTTCTAAGCATTACTCTATTTTGAATTTGAACTATTGTATGCATTGCCTGTGTCCAAAAACTATCTATCAATTTGGAATCCATTAAAATTGTTCGAGCCATTTCCTGTATTGTCATGTTCTTTCTTTCAACAACTTCATTTTGTTGAGGTGTCCTGGCAATGGAGAATTGTCTTTTTATTCCATGATTGTTGCAGTAGTCCATAAATTCCTTTGAGGTGAACTCTCCTCCATTATCATATCTCAAGCATTTGATTTTTGAACCCATTTCATTTTCAACCATTTCCTTGTAGATCTTGAAGTTTTCAAAATCTTCTGACTTATTCTTGAGAAAGCAAACTGCGGTCATTCTTGTCTAATCATCAACTAATAACATAAAGTATTTCTCACCTTTTAATCCATTTATTGTATTTATTCCATCTAGATCAATATGCACAATTTCCAGTAGTATTGTCACTGAATATTCCTTTGATTTGAACCTGGTCTTTGTTTACTTTCCTTTTTGACAATGCTTGCATAAAGTGTTGGTTGGTTTCGTGATCTGGGGCATTTCCTGACTACTTCTCTTTTGCTGACTTTGACAAGGTTATCAAAATGTATGTGACCCATTCTTCTATGGCATAGCCAAATTTCATCTTCCTTTCCTAGAAAACACTTTTCATTTGCAATTTCACTTAACACATATATGTTGCTTGAAGTTCTCACAGCTGTAGCAATCAATTTTCCTGAACCTTCTTTTCTTATCTCACACTTTTCCGAATTGAAAGTAACTTTATGAACTTGGTTACACATTTGACTCACACTTAGAAGATTATGTTTCATTATTCTACTAGTAGAACATTTTCTGCCTTTGTATTCTTGCTCCCAATTCTGACTGTGCCTTTTCCAATGATTTTGGTTGAATCATCATTTCCGAAGGAGACTAATCCATCTCTTTCCTTCCGTAATGTAAGAAACTTTTCTCTATCAATTGTCGTGTGTTTTGAACACCCACTGTCAACATACCAACCACGTTGCTTCTTCTTAGATTGTAGAGAGAGTGTGCATTCTTCAGTGCTATATTGATCCTGTTTTCTTATCCATGTCCTTTTTTGAGGTTCATGTCTGTGACTTTTGTTATTATATTGCGGTTCTCTAGGAGGGACTGTCATTTTGCAATCTTTGGCCATGTATCCAAAATTGTTACATTTGTAACATTCCACTTCAGTGATCAAATATTCATACTTGTTGTAACTTCTTCTCTATGTTTTACTAGGCCTTCTTGGATAACCCCTTTGTGTATGAATTTCAAAGTTGTTTTTGTTCCTATTGTTAGCTCTACAATTCACGGCTTTATGTCCAAAATTATTACATGCATAACATAAACCAGAAAAGATAGTTTGATTCCTGGGAGTTGAAGATCTTCTTAAATGAGGTAATCTTATGAATTCTTCTTCTTCCTGAGGCCTATTTGTCAGTTGTTGATTCTAAAATCTAAATCTTCCTAGTGGAGGAGTATCCCTGTAATATTCCTTGTAGATCTTCCTATCCCTCTTGATTGTTTCTGCAAAGATTTTTGGATATGTTTCTTGCTCTGTTGTTTTGGAGCTTGATCATTTTTCTATCTGATTGTATCCAATTCTGGACTTGTCATGATGAGATTTTTTACCACTGATAATGTCATCCAAAACTGTTGATCTATTCTGCATATTTTTCTTTTGAAGATCCTTTCATAATGTGACAATATTTTCTTCCAAATTTCCAATGATCTTATCTTTTTCTTCTAGTTGTTCTTTGAGTGTTTCTTCAATTCCTTTATCTTCTTCTATTTGAACCTTCAAATGTGTGATCATTTTTTCTAGTTATTGAGTGTCTTCCTTCCTGTCTAGTTTTGCTTGTAGTTTCTTTTTTTTCTTCTTTTCTCTTCTGATAACTTCTATGGCACACATTAATTCCTCTCGGTAGTCAACTTATCCCTGTTCAATTTCTTCTTCGGCGACTTCATATGCTTCTTCGGCTTCTTCATATTCTTCTTCGGAGTCTTTTTTATCAGAGTCTTCTATTGCCATGAATAGAACTCTTTATGTCTGACTGTCACTGACTTTATCTTCATATGATGATGAGATGTCTTCTTTGGTGCATAAGCTTTTCTTGAAAACTTTCTTTGTGGTTCTTTTGCCTTTATATGTTTGTTTGCCTTTTTTAGTAACCATCATCATTTCTCTTTTTCTTATAAGCACATTTGTTAGAAATTAAAACAAATTAAAGGAAGCTTACCTCTATACCTACCGTCGGTTCCCTTCTTCGGTCTTTTCACAAAGCTGGCCACTTCTTCATCATCTTCCGAGATGTCACTACTACTGCAATGTTCTTCTTTTTGTCGTCCCTTTTGCTTTGAATTTTTGGATGCTTTGAAGGTTGCTTCTTTTATATATGGATTTTCCTGTTTAGTTCTCATTTCATATGTTGTGAAGATTCCATGTAGTTCGTCCATGCTTATTGAGTTTAGATCTGATATTTCTTCTAGTGTTGATATCTTAGGGTCAAATCTCATAGGAAGAGATCTTAGTACTTTTTGAACAATTACAGATTCTTTGATTTCTTCTCCTAACCCTATGATTGCATTTATTGTTTCATCAACTCGTAAAAATTAAGCTGCAATATTCTCATCTTCCTTCATCTTAATTTGTTCGAACTGACCTCTCTAAGTTTGAAACTTTGTTTCTTTGACTTTTGAATCTCCTTCATAAATATTTTGAAGTTTGTCCCAAATATCTTTAGCGGATTTACAATGTGCAACTTTGGTGAATATCGTTACACTGAGACCATTCAGAAGTGCATTTTTGGATTTGGAATTATTCTGACCAAGTTTCACTGCTTTTTCATTTGTTGGTGGAACTGATGGTGTTGTGTATCCATCTACAATTGATTGCCAAATTTCAAATCCCTATGCCTGTATATATGTTTTCATCCTTATGCTCCAAAATGCATAATTTTGTCCATTGAACTATGGTATTCCATTTTTATACAAGTTGTTGTTCTCCATGATCTACCTTTCAGTGGTTAAAGTGATTTATGAAGGAACCTTCTCTTACTCCAATTGTTGGATTACTGAGAGGGGGGGTGAATCAATAATAGAGAAATTTAATCATTTTTAACCATATAATCCAAGTGTTATATCAATGTAGAATTATCATCCAATAACTACAGAGTAAATAAGAAATGAACAAATGAACAATCATACACATACATAGTACACCAGTGTTTTACGTGGAAACCCAAAGCGGGAAAAAACCACATAATGTTTTTTCTTATATGTCTTGAAGAATTAAATTAATTGGAAGCACCAAATTCTTTTGTTTTTCAGCTGCAACTGAAAGGAGGCTCCAAAACCCTTGTTTCTCATTCTACAAACTGAGGGAATATCCAACTCCCCTATTCTCTGGCTACAACCAGAAGGAGGCTACAACCCCCTATGTTCTTCGGCTACAACCGGAAGGTGGCTACAACTACCTGTCCTTGCCCCTTCCAACCGCACTAAAGTAGAAGTAGAATGATGGAACCACTGTCACACTATCACTGTGATATATATTGTTGTAAACATGTACCAATAAACCTGAACCATGCATTAACCTATACCTCAACCTGTAATCAACCTGTACCATAAACAAATGCATCAACCATGCACCAACCTGTACCAAACAACCTGTAATCAACCTGTGTTACACATTATTTTCGTCATCCCTATGAATTTTAATGATGTAAACCTATATTTTTCCTTCAGAGGGGTCAGTGGCCTGAGTTCCTGAAGAGAGAAGGGAGAAGAACTTTCCCTGAGAAAAGAAGTTGCATTTTCCTGTGTAAAAACCTTATAAAAAAAGGAAAGTCGCAGGTTGCCTATGTATTAGAGTGCGAGAATGACTAATTCTCGTAGGTTGCACCATAGCTAGGGTGCGAACAGTTCGCAGGTTGCACTATAAGCAGGGTGCGAGAATGCTTACACGTGGGGAAAACGAGCGTTTTCTCGAATCTTCTAGAAGGAGAAACTTCCATGGTGAGGTGGCATCTGAATGATTTGGATCTTACTCGCTTTCATGATTTAGTGGGATCATCCTAACCTCCTCACCTTATCCTCTTCAACTTATAAAAGGAGAGGAGCTCTCATGGAGAAGGGGTTCTTGAGCTTGTTAGCTTTGGTTGGCTTGGAATTATTAGCTTGGTTGAAGTGGCTTTGAGATTTTCTTTGTCAAGATAGATTGTGAATATCATCAGATCTATGCTCTCAGAATTCTTGGAGTGGAAGTGTGTGGGGAACGAAGGACAGCTGGAAGGGACCTTACGACATCAAGGCCATGGTTGTAATCTCTCTTTCACATTTAATATGATACAGTAATATGATACTTTCCTATAAAGCTTGTTGTGTTTTATTGTATGATTCCTTGATCACATACATAGGTTTATATTGAGTTTATGCTATTACTATCACTTCGGTTGGTTGCATTTTTTTGCAGGATCATCGTTGTATGAGTGTTGGAAGGGAGCTAGGATGGCGATGGTGAGAGGAAGCAACATTTAAATGGTATGTCACCCATCCCTCTTTAGTTAGTAAATTCAATATTTAAAACTTCAGAAAAGCATCATGTTCTGGTGTGTTTTGTTCTAGATCTAGGTGGATCTAGGGAGATCAGTTAGTGTCCGCACCTACCAATTAGTCCGATAACAAAATTGGCGACTCCACTGGGGAACGAATTGTTTCCTAGTTAGTCTAGTTTCCCTTCCTTTGATTGCTTGTTTTGTGGTTTTTGAGTCTGTGGAACATCCATCCAGACTCTTTGGATCTAGAAGTTCACTTAGATTCCCTGATCTTTTTCAAAATTTTCTTTGATTACAGACATTCTAGCACTGTACCTGTATGTGGACTGCGAGAATCATTGATGTTCGCACCCTACTGTTCAGTTAGGTGTGAACTTCTCACACCCTACCAATGTCTAGCCTGCGAGAATACCTAATTCTCGCACTGCACTCTATTGCTAGGCTGCGAACTTGTTTGTAAACTTTTTTGGATTGGGTCTTGTCATCTTTTGATGACCCAGTTTTGCTTGGATCAGCTGGATTGAACTTTTGGACCCTATATTGATCTGTTTACAGTCTGCTTGACATTCTTTGAGTTTCTTTTAGCCACTTTTGCTTTGTTTGGTTTTGAAGGATTAGTCTCTTGCTTTGAGTGTCTTTCAATTACAAAGTGTGTGTTTTCTTTAGAATTGTTTAGGGAAAGATCATATTTCTTTTGAATAGTTCGCTTTAAAAGAGAACTTTTAGTTTGGGTTTCTTTGTTTTAAGAAAGTTCATTATTGCTTTTAGTGAAATTTTTGAAACAAAAAGATTTAATTTCTTGCTTTATATTAGATTGGGGGCATCCTTTCATTTGAAGTAGCGAAATTGCATGATTCTTGGCATTTTTTGATCTTAAATTATGAAAAAAATTCCCCCTCGTGGCCGGGGGGGGGCCATGAATCGTGCATTGGTGTTCAGTACCTTTTTCTCATTTCTTGAGAATCTTGATATTGATGAGTTTAACATATTTTGGGACATCGTGCATATGGGAATGATAAATGTTTTCTCCTTCTCGTAGCATAGCTTTCATCGAAATGAAAAGATTGCATATTCATATCTTTGCATAATTTTTTAGTCGATCAAAACACCATATTGTCCACACCATCTTCCTTTTGAGTAACAACAACCATAAAATAAAACACTTATAAAAATTGATTAGACATTTTTATATTTTCTGGTAGCAAACCTACATTAGATTAGTTGTAGGGATTTGGAATAGGTGTGAAAGATAACTTTCCAAAGCTGCAAACAAACATAGAATCTTGAGTTAGGGAGTGGTTAAATCCACTTATTACATTTTGTCCTGGGAAGCCCTTCCAACACAAGGGTCAATCACAAGGTCGCATTGAGACTGGCAGAGTTACTCACCCTGCTTTGTTAGTCTTGGTGTAGAGGTTGCGCATATTATGGGGGTTGCTTAAGAGGTATACCCACAATGATGAGTGGAAGCCTTTCGAGTTGATTTCGGGCTAGATACCCTGCTCTTGCGCGTGGAATGGACCGTCGACTGTTTCCCCAAGCATCATTGTAGTAATTGGTAACCTTAGTGGCCTATCTCTCTAGGTTCTTTACACAAGGTGACTGTGGAGGGGCAAGTCTTCACGGTACCTGGAATGGACGTTGGCCAAACTCACTCGGGCTCCTTGGAGGGTATACCCACGATTATGTGTGGGATCTTGCACCAAGGTGTAAGTCCGTTAAGTAGGTCGTCAACGTAACTTTTACACCCACTCTATCTCATCCCTTTCTTACTTTGTTCCCGCGACGTTGGATTTCATCACCAACTAGTGTGTTCATTGTGAGAAGGTTTTGTTTGTTTGCTTGCTTCCTAGATTTTTAGCGTGTGTCGTTTGTTTTCCCTAGCGGACTCTCGATTGGATTTTTTTTTTTCATGGCGTCAGTTCCCGAAATGACCAATGAAGGAACCTCTGCTCCAGGGGAACCTTTTGTTTTTCCTTCTTACGGGAACATTGGTCCTCCTCACATCGCTACTTTGAGCCTTCCAGGTCTCACAATTGGATTACCGGTATGGTTGTTTTCCACTCAGGTAATCCTGAATGTTGTAAGTGCTTCAGTCGTAAGCACTTCCCCCCAAAAGCATCAACCTCATGTTGATCCTTCACCTTCTTCACCAGTAAGGTCTTCTTCTCCTTCTTCGCTTGCAATGTCGCCTTCCGTTGCATCTTCTTCGTTAGGTGACAGTTCTGAAGCTAGTAACCCGGTGAATAAGAAGAAGAAGAAAAGAAAGATTAAGAAGAAGAAAGATAAGCGAGGGTCAAAACCTCCGACCGTTGTCAAACATGTTGGAAAACAACCAGTTACTGTTAATCGTGTTGGGAGTGTTGATGATGTCAAGATCACCCAAACAACCCGTAAGCCCAAGTACCCTTGCAGGCTTTGTAAGGGTAGCCATCTTCTTAAGGATTTCCCTGGTCTACCCAAGGTTATAGAAGCATGGTCTACACATCCTCGCCAACCCATATCGTCAGCCTCTGAGCAACACGTTGATGAACCCCCGTCAACTAGTCAAGATACTGTTGGGAAGAAGAAAAGTAGAGTCAAGTTCCCATGTATGTTATGCAAAGGGAGTCATCTCACTCACCTTTTCCCTCATCTGGACGAAGCCTAGAAATTACTGGAAGACATGATTGTTTCACAGCCTCAACTTCTAGCTGCATACCGTAAGCTTTCTCTCAACCCTCCAAAAGTTGATGGAATGATCATCCCGGTCCCTTCACCGGTCAATCTGGTTGATCATGTCGTCAATCTGGTCGCGTCCTTAGTTGAACTAGTTGAAAAAGTGGTTAATCTGATACCATCCTCGGTCAATCCCACTCTCCCCTCAGCGAGTGAAACCCAAGCGGTCAATCCGTTTCCACCTGTCGACCCTATTCTTCCCCTGGAGAATGAAACCCAAGTGGTCGATCTGATCTCTCCATCGGTCGATCCTACTCTCTCGCTAGAGAGTAAACCCGATACTGCCCATGTTTTTCTCGTTGATACAGAATCTCTCGTGCTGAGGGGTATTCCTCCTTCTCCCATAGGACTCCCTCCAAGTAATGAGACCATCCATTTTGATTGGGGTGTGCTAACTGGACCTCGTTTTCCCTCTTACCTTCCTTTCCAGATTACAGTACAGGTTTTTGGTCGAAACGTTCCTCAAACATTGATAGATGAAGGTTCGTCTGTTAGTATTTTGTCCTCTCTTGCTTGGCAATCTTTGGGATGTCCTCCACTTGTGTCGGTTACGCAGAATCTATTAGCTTTTAACATAAGAACTAGTCAACCTTTAGGGACCCTTCCCCAGCTTCCTGTAACTTTGGGAGGGAAAACTATCTTTATTGACGTCATGGTAGTCCAAAACCCCTTGGATTTTGCTTTACTCCTTGGGCGAGATTATGTTTATGCCATGAAAGCTATTGTGTCTACTCTTTTTCGTGTGATATCTTTCCCTCACGATGGACGAGTTGTGACTGTTGATCAACTTTCATTCATTGACCCTGACTGGATTGCCTCCCTGAATGGTTCTTATATGAAGACAGTATCGCCCCTGCCACAGGTCAATTATGTGGCGTTGTCGCCCATGGCTTCAACTTCTGATGACTTAGATCCAGTAGTTGACATGGTGATCTCTTCGATAGGATTGTTAGAGTCTGATCTCTTTACTCCTGTCGCGACCCTCGACATGGTGTCCTTCCAGAGTGTATTTCTTCCTTCCAGTGAAGACCTCTTGGAAGCCATGACTGATTTTTGTCCCTTGACATGGTGTCCTTCCGGAGCATTGTCCTCTCGGAATCCATGATCAAGAAGAGAGGTTCCGAGGATAGTTTTTGTGTCTCTGTGGCAACCTCGTTAAAAAATGAAACATAGGTCTTTGAGCATGGTTTTTTTATTTCAAGCTCATTAAAAAATGAAACCACTTCTGAGGATAGTTTTTCGTCTCTGTGGAAACCTCGTTAAAAAATGAAACAGAGGTTAGGAGCATAGTTCTTGTTTCTATGTCAAGTTCATTAAAAAATGCAATAGTTTTCCCCCTCTCTATTTGAGTCAAGTCCTTCATCTAGTATTTGAAGCTTCATTTCATTCTCCTTTGAAGTTGGATGAAATGAAGCTTGGGGGGCATTTGCCTCAGCCTCTGGAATTCATGCTGAAGTTAAGCCGCTAGTTTCTTAAGCTGGGGGCTAAGTACCAACCATCCATGTGTTATGCGTTGGGAAGTCGCAAGCATAGTTTTCTATGGTTCAAGCTCGTGTAAAAATGAAACCAGCTACCTCAAGCATAGTTTCCTCTGGTTCAAGCTTGTGTAAAAATGAAACCAGGTCCAAGCATAGTTTTGTTTAGTTTTTAAGCTTGTGTAAAAATAAAATCTATCCCAAGCATAGTTTTGTTTTG
>ML818634.1:12381-39545 GCA_009831015.1 Picea engelmannii | reverse complement strand
CAAGCAAACCTCCTATATACTTCATAAGGGTTTCTTGTGTTTGCAAAGGAATGTCTAACATTAATGCCATTTTTCTAAATCCATCGATGTATTCTTGCACTGTTTGTCCTTTTCTTAGTTTTAAAGATTGCCATTCAATTATTGATTTTTCTTTATAACCCAAAGGATAGAATTGTTTCCTAAGTGCATAAATGAAATCCTTCCATGATGGAAATACATTACCCACATTTTGTGTTCCTTTTTGCAGCTTGCTTTGCCACCAGATAAGAGTTGTTCCTGCAAGTCTCAAAGATGCCAACTTGATTTGTGTGGCCTCATCCTTGATCTGTTGCACACTGCAGTATACCTCCATCTGCCTGATCCAGTTATCAAGTTCTTCTGCATTTACTTCACCATCATATATGGGCAACTCAAATTTTACATCAAGTTTTAACAATGGCATTTCATGTTTATTCTTATGAACATTTTTCTTTCCACTAGATTTAGAACTTGAACTTGAAGAAGAAGGAGAAGAAGGAGGTGTTGACGGAGGTGAAGGAGGAATATAAGAATGGTCCTCTTCCTCTTCACTTTTTCCCTTTGAAGAATCACCCAAAACTGGTCGCTTCCGTTCCAAGTAATCTTCGTACAAGACTTTCACCATCTCCAACATGGCAAGGAATGTTTTCCGGAACTCTTTCTCATCTTGAGAAATCCCTTCTTCCGATGCCATCTTCTCACTGTGAGAAGCTCTTTTTCTCAATCCAATTAATACATTCTCTGCAACAAGCTCGCCTTCACCACGCTGTAGCTTTTCCCTGGTTAACATGCAAAACTCAAATCCAAACGTCAACTAGCTCTGATACCACTTGATCTGTCAGGATCTTTTAATGACTTATGGTTGAGTTTTAATGTTGCATGCGTTAATTAACCATTTGAGAAACTTAGTGAAGGAATGAGGAAAGAAGAGGAATATTGACAACCATATATACATTTTCAGATCTGAAATGAAAGAATAAACAGCAAACCATAACATGCAGATTGATAACGGAGTTCGGCACAACTTTGCCTACGTCTCCGGGCCTTTGTCTCTGTGGGAGAGGCTTCTTTATTTCTTCTCAAAATCTCAAAAGTACATCCCTACAATGCCAAATGGGTATAAGACTGATCTGGTCATGTTCTTCTAGATCTCTAGAACCATTCAAAAAAAACGGCATGCAACACAGACGTCTGGAGCTCCCAGAAATGATCCGACAGCGTATCCTCCTCAAAAGCTTCTCTGCATCAAAATGGCTTTGGCTTGGCTTTTCTTCAGCATAACTCTATTCTGACTGCTCCAATGGCTTCAAAGCGTCCAAAAACCCCTGTCTGGGCTCTTTCGACACCTCAATCGGTCGAAAAACGAAGAAGTTATGCCTCCTGAAAGTCTCCCTCTTCAAGTTTGTTGTCTTTGCATCTACGAATTGCACCCTTCTGAAATGAACCTGGCTCACACGCATTTTAAAGCGTGAAAACCCAGCACCGGGCGCAACCACGCCAACGGTGAAAACCGTAGGACGGTTAAGGGCGCGCCAGCCCCTAACCGCCTAGGCACCTGGGCACATGAGATCCTTCATACGACCTCGGGCTAGCAAAAAAAAGGGCTCTATTCCCAAACGAATAGAACAAAGACAAATGGCATGTCGTTGTAACCGTTTAAACCACATTTTAAAACGTGCCCAAACTTCATGGTCACATGTGACATATACCACCGCGCACAATAAACAAAGGGCTGTTATAAACACAATATAATTGTGGCTTTAATCGTTTGCATAAACCACCTGCGCACCTTTCCGTGTGACCAATGGTCATATAACAATACAATATAACCAAGGCTTAACACAAATCCCGCGTGGTAAAAACATTAACGGTGGTCACATAACATACAATATGCCCGTGGGCTGGGGTTATGACCTCCCGCGCATATTATGCAGGGATAGCCCCCCGCCCTCGGATATATGGGGGTTTACATGACCACGGGCTGGGGCTTAGCCCCCAGCCCCCTCCTTTATGCGTCATAATACCATGCTATATGCTTTATAATATGGGTTTTATAACATAACATTAATGTGGCGCATTGGTAAATGACCATTTCTTAAGGTGTTGGGCTTGGTGGTGGTCGTGGGTTCAAATCCCATGGACCCCAAAACTTTTTTGAAACATGCCACTTCAACTGATGACTGGGTGCCACGTGGCTGCCCATGACTGGGCCACGTGGCATCTCCCCATTTGACAAATTAATGCCACTTGTCAGTTATTGACTGGTCCAGTTGCCTGCCACATGTCTGCCTTGTCAGCGAAACTACCCAATCACGATCAGCTAGAGAGTGCCACATCATCTCCTGGATAGTCAGCATGCTAATGTCATCAGCATTGACTTTTTGACCATTTGACCTTTGACTTTTTACCTGTTTGGGCTTCCGATCAGAACGCGATAACTTTCGCATACGGAGCCTGTTTAACAAAGTAAATATACCGTCAGAATCAGGAAGACAAGACGGACGCAATGGCGTTGGTTTCGTAGGATTCTGAGCACTTTCATTTTTGAGCATTTTTCAAGCCCTGTCAGGCTTCTGGATCCGATTTTGGATCAGATGAACAATGGCAGCGCATGGGGGGGGAACAGAAGCCCCGAAAACCCTGAGGTATGAGAATTCCGCCTCCACGTACCAGTCTGCTATGCTGCTCAGGTTTGTTGCTATGCTGTCTGAGATGCGGGGTGGCGGGTGACCAAAAATGGCGACATGCAAGGGCACCATCACCCAGTTAAAAATTTCATACGCGAAATTTTCTGCTTTGTTTTCCCATAGCTTTTCATGGTATACATGTATGGGTTTGTCCTTGGCTGGAATCCAACCCCAGCTCATTAATGGGAAAGGTGTCATGGAACAAATTGCATCCATAATATATGCGGACATGAATAATGAGGACGACCCCCCACCTTCCTTCTTCTCCCGATGCTCTGTGACCCAATTAGCCAAGCTATCCGAAAGGATCTTTTCCCAATCAAAAGAACAACCTTCTGCGACCTGAAAGATAAGAGGCACCCACGAAAGGAAAAAATGCGTTGTGTCTTCTCTACCATATAACCGGCAAGTCATCATGGCCACATATCTATAATGTGGTTCTAACGAAGCGATTGAATAAATGTCGTTGGAGTCAGCTCTGAACTTTGCAGTGTTTGAAACCCAGTCCTTTATCAAAATGGACATGATCTTATCGTACTGCACGCATTCCTTCTCCTTGAATTCTTCCAAGAACTCGGAGCCATATGAGTAGTCGAACGTCACAGGGAGCTTATACATAGTTTGCAGATGCTCTGGCCTAAAAGTCCCGACGGTGACTCTCTGCTCGTCCATGATAGTCCTGATTGGTATGTCAACGTGATCCAACGCCCATCGGATCATGTTGTAATATAGAAGCAACCGTGGCCTAGCTGCTACACTGTGCATTCCATATTGGATGACTATTTTGTATTTGGTGGTCATATCGTCCCTTTCGTTGTCGTCGGAGTCATCGGAATAGTCCACCAATTCTGATTGCAGCATGTCTGAAACATATGACCAGTTAGGAATTGAGTCGATAATTCGGGGCGAAGTATCGGAGACATTATCTGAACCTTGTCCTGAAACCTCGACATTTGCCTTAGTCGCTTTCCGCGGAGCCATGGATGAAACTTGCATTTTAGCTCTTCTGCGATAGAACTACGTATACATACAGAAGTCAGTTTACTCAGAAGTGATGAGCTCTGTGCACTATGAAAATACGTTCGTTATAATGAAATGAAACTCTTACATATATTTGAAAACTCGGTACCTTTCAAAACAAACATGTCAAATCGTAATTAGAAATAAATTTATGCCGTAAAAATCTGATCTTACATCCATAGATTTACCCTATTTCCTCATTAATGTCATAAATTTTTGGCGGTTTAACAGTCGGTCGAAGTATGGAGTGAAAAGGCTTCCTCGAGAATCGTCCAAGCATTGAAACGCGAGATGTGTCTTGATTCAGTTTAATTACCCCAATCTCGCCAACCGTAATTAATATCTCGCTATTCGCTATATCGGGAAATTTTCTTTAACATTTTGAGTCTCTAACTCCCGAGACTGCGAAGATCAATTTTGGTTTAATTAAAGGTAATCGTGGTTAGGGGCATAAGTAATTTTATAATCCTTTTATTCACCATATCGCAACTTGGAACTTCGAGGATAAGTTTCTAGGGGATTTATATGCCAAGTTGCGAAACCACGAGATCGCGATAACAAGGTTTAATTAAGGGGAAGATAATCTTGGATTAAGTGATTAATTAATCATGTTATAATTACATCGTGACTTCGTGGGTCGGGGTTTAGAAGCTGTAACTTTTGAAAATGATAGTGACGAGTGGCAAAAATCCAAGAGCAACTTTTACCACGGTTAGCTTTTTTCCTTTAATCCTTGACCTGGGTTATCCAGACAAGACCTCGCGTCCTCGGCTCTCGGGGCTGTAAAAATAAAAATTTTGGTTTGGCGAACACCGAGGCACGAAACTCCGACGACGTCTAATCATGAGTTGAAATATTTTACCCTGGTTACCGCTTTGAGTGAAAATTTAAAACGACTTCGCCATTTTGTGACTCGGGACATGTGAATTCATGAATTATAGTACCCGATCTGTGAGATCCCGAAGTAGAGCAAAAAGAGGAAACATTCTTACGAAATGTAGGACTTGCTTCGAGAGTATAAAATCGTCGCTGCTCACGTGACAAGGTTTCAGAGGTCTCAAAATCTCGGAGGGAAAAAGAAAACCATCTCTAGATTTCAAGTATCAAAATGAAAATTGTGATAGACTAAAAAACAAGGGCAGCTCCAACATAGGCTCCAACTAGGGATCCCGCCTTCCTGTGAGGCGGGAGGAACAGTAGACCACGTGCCAATATTGGGTAAATGGAGTCAAAAACTCAATCAAGCAGAAAGGCTGTCGAGAAAAGAGGATCGAAGGGGGAAAAAGATTATGTTCTTTACCTTGAAAAGTTTTTTCAAAATCAGATACTCTTTCCAAACACAGCTGTAGTCCCTTTCACAATTTTCTCTTTCTCGCTGCTAAATTTAGGTATGCTTTAAGACAATTGAAATGACCCTAGGAGACCCAACAGAGCTTGTGGCTCTCAGCTTGCATCAAAAGGACGAGATTATATGTTTTTAATCGGGGAGTCCCGTCTGAATTTGGGATGTGGATCAGGTTTTTAGAAAGCATTGGTTACCAGAGTAGAGTGATATTCATGTATAACAGCCTTACAGATATCTCATACATTGCTTCACTGCCAGCGAGTCTGTTCAGTACCCCGGTGAAGTTATCTGGCCCCTTTTACTGAATTTCCTTTCACCACTTCGGGATATATTTATGCATTTAAATGCTGAGATGAGGGAAATCATTTCTGAATTTCCTTTCATCGTCTCTTGTACTAGGTGGGGGCAATCATTTCTGAATTTCCTTTCACCACCTGTCTTATAATTTATTTTTCGAGCGCGAAGATGGGGGCAATCAGTTTGTATCAGGGCTGATATCTGTGTAATCTTTTGCATTAGAGGTCTGTCAACCTACTTTGATTACTCGGTACCAACCTTCCCTTGACCTTCACGACATCTTCGTTCTTAGGGAGAAAAAGGAAAATAACTTTTTAAGGGCATCCTATTTGAGCAAGCTTTAATCCTCCGATATTGTTGAAAAACCTAGGAAAGTTAGGATCGCTCTAAAAGTTCCTTCGCTTAGCATGGGATCAAGTAGTTGTGAAGACTCTCTTTCCTATCAAGATCTGTTTCGAAACTCACGAGGTTTAAAACGAAAAACTTTTATCCCTTCATAATGACTCAGGAAGATGGTGACTTGCTAAAAATTAGACTCGAAGATAGACAGGATACCAGGTAGCGATTCATTGACTGAAAATACAGAAGGTCAAACAGTTCGAGACTGACTCTTGTAGATATCTTTGGGGACAGTTCATTTTGACTGACCATTTTTAGATTTAGTGTATCGCTATTTTCAATAAAAAATTATCGAGCCAAGAAACAATCATGTTATCTAACATCTTAGCCTATATCATAGTTTGAATGACGCTACCTTGGTTTCCTTTAAATGTCTTTCATAACATATGTTTTTGAGAAAGTTCCTTTTTACCTTTTCATTTCAATATATTTTCGCAATATGAAACTATTTTAGGTATCACCTGTTCTATGCCGATCCATTTCTGACACCGACCTGTAAATTACTTTTCCTGCTAGTTTTCGTATACAGTTGGACTCCTGTAAAAGCAAATACGAATCTTATTGGAAATGTGTCGAGAGTTTATGAACAAAAACCGAAAATCAAAAGAAAATGTTTAAATGAAAATATATGTATGTACAAAACACATATAATGAAATTTATTTATTTACGAATTTTTTATTTATTTTTTTTAAACTGGCGACTGTTACGTCATGTAATGCTTTAGATACTGCCTGTTGATAGGGGCGTTGAGGACCTCTCCGTCTATATTTTCCAAAAGGAAGGAATTTTTCCCTTCCAGAGCCGAGACCCTAAATGGTCCATACCAAAGGTGGTCAAATTTACCATGCTTCGCGGCTTCCTCTTTTCTTCCATCCCATCTTAGCACTAAGTCACCTGGAAGGAATTCCTTGTCCTTTGCCTTAAGATCGAACAATGCTTTCATATCATCTTGGTACTTCTGCATCTTTTCATCAACTTCAACTATATGTTGTTGAACCTCAATCAGCTGGTTAATTCTCCTGGTTGCGTGATTGGGTTCTTCGTTTTGATCCTACCATAACTTCATCACTGGCAGCACTAGTTTTATAGGTAGGACCGCATCTGTCCAATAGACCATTTGAAACGGAGAAATGTTGATATACCTTTTAGTGTTGATGCGGTTTTCCCATAATGCGTATTTCAAGTGCACATGCCAAGACCTTTTATTTTCATCCAGTACTTTCTTGATTATGTTCACCAGGCTCTTGTTAGATGATTCAGCCAATCCGTTCCCCTGGGAGTAATATGCAGTGGAATGGTCGAGAACGATATTATACTTCTGACAGAAGCTGATCATAGCCATGGATTTAAAGGCCTGGGCATTGTCGGTAACTATATTTCGGGGACAACCGAATCTTGACAAAATATTGTCTTCCAAGAAATCGATCACCACCGAGTCTGTTGCCCTTTTGGTTGGAATGGCTTCCACCCACTTAGTAAAATAATTTGTAGTTGTTAAGATCCACTTATGTTGAGCACTGGAATGGGGATTAATCTCCCCTATAAAGTCTAGACCCCATTGTTGAAATGGAGCTTCAGCTTTGACTGGAATGAGTGGCAGTGCAGGGAGTTTCTGTTTACCAGCAAATATTTGACAAGGGTTGCAGGCACGCACTTTGGCATTGACGTCCGAAAAGAGTTTCGGCCAGTAATATCCCACCCTCAATATTTGTAGGTTGTATCTCTCCATGCGTGATGCCCCCCACAGACTCCCTTATGAAATTCATCTATAACCCGTTGGGTTTCTGATTCTACTAAATAGACTAGCAGGAACCCGAGTGGATCCTTCCAATATAGTTGGCTTTCGGATATACAATATTTAACTGCATGAAGTTTTAAGGTTCTTCATTTAGAGGGTGATAGTTCGTCTGGGCATCTTAGGTTCAGTAAGAAAAACACTATGTCTCTGTACCAGCCCGATGATAAGAACTTCTCTTTGATCTGGTTGGGACTTGTTTCTTCATCTGGTTCATTTAGGTCTGTGTCTTTGTCGCTTCCCTGCAGGCAATTGATATCAAGAGCCCTGAGATTTGATTCAGCTAAGATCTGGCTAGGCCTTTCCCTTTTATCAATTTGGTCAGTTTAACTTCCAAATCGAATTCTTGGATTTTAGCAAGCCATTGCCCTCTCTTTCCATCACTGTCTGGCTGTACCAGGATATCTTTCACAGAACTGGTAGGCACATACGCGATAATTTTTTAATGTAGTAAATAAGTTATGAACGCCTTTAGCACCTTTACCATGGCGTATGCCTGCTTTTCTATTATGTCATACTTTAGTTCTGCGTCTCTGAGGCTCTTGCTAAAAAACGTGATCGGTCGTTCGAACCCTTTGTCATCCTTTTGTAGGAGCACCGCGGCGATAGTATGTTCAGAAGAAAACGAGAAGATAAGAAAATCTTTCAGATAATCTGGGCTTGCTAACACAGGTGCCTTGCTTATGACTTTTTTAATATGTGTGAACGATTCTCTGGCTTCAGTCGTCCAATTTACTCCGCTATCCTTCTTCAACATTCCTGTGATCAATTTGACAATCTCAGCGAAATTGGGGATAAACCTTCGTAAAAAATTTATAGTTCCTAAGAAAGATTGAATCTCTTTTACATTTCTGGGAATATTTATAGTATTTATTGCTTCAATCCTCTTAGGATCAATCCTGATCCCATCTCTAGATACGATATGGCCCAGAAGCTTACCTTCTCGCATAGCAAAATGTGATTTCTTTGGATTCAAAGATAGACCAAACCTGCAGCAATTCTCGAAAGTCTGTTTCAGATGGATCAAGTGTTCTTCATCGGTTTTAGAAAAAACCGTCAAATCGTCGAGGTAAATGACTACGAACTTGTCTCTTTCTCCTACGAAAGCGATGTCCATAGCGCGCCGGAATGTAGCCCCTGCATTCATCAAACCAAATGTCATTTTGTCATACATAAATGTACCCCATGGTGTGGTGAAAGAAGTCTTTTCCCTGTCTTGTTCATTCATGGCGATTTGGTTATAACTAGAGAACCCATCTATCATAGACATTCGGTTTGATCCAACTACTTTTTCTAGTACATGGTCCATCTTAGGCAGCGGGCAATTATCTTTGAGAGATGACTTGTTTAAGTTTTGGAAATCCACACAGAGTCTAATTTCCCCGTTCTTTTTCCTGACTGGGACTAGGTTAGCTACCCAGTCCGAGTATCTTAGAGGTACGATTATTTTCGCGTCCAAGAGTTTTTTAACTTCTTTTTCTATCACAAGTAACAGAATGGGGTTAATTTGCCTAATCTTTTGCCTAAACGGTTTGACCCCGGGCTTCAAAGGTATCTTGTGATCAATAATGGAAGTGTCATACGTTTTCAATTCATCATAGGACTAGGCGAAAACATCTTTATACTGTCTGAGTAAGTCTCTGTACTTGACCTTTACTTTGGGAGAGAGGAACTTGGATATCTTTACTACCCTGGATTCTTTTTCAGTTCCTATATCACAGTCCTCCACTTCTTCTCGTTGGGGATACAAAGTATATTTCACAGGTACGTCGTTCTGATCAAAAAGTCTTTCTAAAGGAATTAAGCCTTTCGGAATCTGATTACTTTTAAGGATCAGCATACGGTGATCTGCAATTTTTTCTCGAAATGTTTCAGGGTCTTCCCCTTCTTGCATGATCCACATTGAGTCATTTTGATTTTCTTGGTCAGCATGAGTTTCAGAGAATTCACCTACTACTGTAAGGAATTTCTTAATTTGTTCGTCATCTTCAAAGACTTGCCAGTGTCGGATATTGTCTGGTATGGAGGGTTTGTATCTGATTTCAATGTGATACTTCAGTTTAAAAGTCATGGGGGGGGAGAAGGTTGAAGCTGCCTTTGCCAATGCATCAGCATGTAGATTCTCTGCGCGAGGGATAAAATGGATATTTATGGATGAGAAAAAAAATTCCATGAGATCCCAAGCACAATTTCTATACGTTATTAGTCTGGGATGCTTGGCTAGGTACTGTCAGTTTACTTGTTTGACAATTAATTCCGCATCACCATATACTTCCAATTTTCTTATATTTAGCTTTTTGGCAGCCTCTAATCCTAAGATCAATGCTTCATATTCGCATACGTTGTTAGTGTAATCTATGTCCCACTGCAAACGGTAAGAGAAAGGAACAATGAACTTACCTTCAGGCGCCACTAAAATCACTCCAGCACCTGCCCCTTCAGAAGATAAGGCACCGTCAAAGTACATTTTCCAGACACCAGTACTACATAGCTCTTCTTTCATGAGGTTTGACTCTTCTTGCTTTGTATCGATTTCCTCTGGACACCCATCCAGAACATCATCAAAAGACAAGATGCAATTTCCCACATCTTGGTCTGCAATGTAAATAGGGAAGTTGTTTGGGTTTTGAGGGTCACTAACAGTATATGCTAATCTTGTTTCTCTGTACAACCGAGTGAACTGACCACCGAACACAAGGATTGTAGCATAAGTCATGTCCAACTGTAGAGAACCCCCCAACTTGGCTCCCCATGACCTAGATAACAGCATGCCATACTTAGGGGGAATATTTGCGATAACCACATCCATCAGGATACTCTTAACTGGGACCTGCGCCAGGTTAACTACCAGATCTTTTATCATCCCCATGCATTTAACCTTCCTCGAATCAAAAGAGTACAGATTTCCATAAGGTCTTGTGATCTGGAGACCCAACTTCTCCATTATAATCTTGGGCATAACATTATGGGAAGCTCTGGAGTCTAACATACAATTATGCAACAACTGATCATATACATTCAGAGTGATATAAAAGGGAGCGATGTTGTCTTTGGACCCTTCAAAATGGGGACCAAAAGTGATGTTAGATCTATCATCTTCCAAATTTATAACATCGGACTGGCTTTCTAGTTCAGAGACACCTATCATTTTGGTAATTTGTTTGCGATAAATGGGGTTTTTCGCTAATTCCACCAAAGGGATTGGTATCTTAATTTTGTTTAACTCATTTTCAAAACTAAAAGCTCTGCTCACCTTGTTTGTTTCTCAGGTTGAGACTTCCGAATTCTTCCTTTCTGACTTATTTGTCTGGACAGTTTTACCATTCACGGTCCTAGTTGAAGACGTAGCTTTATTTACGGATTCGGTTTCCTGTGTTTGAGTTCCAAATTTTTCCACCTCAGACTCTTGAGTGCTTACTAGTTTGGTTTTGTTGTTGAGTGATAAGGTCTGGTCTGAAGGAGGCTCATAAGCTTGACCTCTCTGAAGGATTTTCTTGGGTTGAGTCGTTGAGGTGGGCTTACTCTTAGATCTCAGGTTGTACCTCGGTTGAAACTCAGCCATCATTATCTCAGTTTCTGGTTGAGATTCATAGATCTCGGTGTGATCACCCTCCTCACTCTCATTTGACGGCTTCGGCGTATTTAGAGACTTTTCATAGTCTTCACGAGTCAGATATGGTTGACTACATTCATCACCGAAGTTTGTGACATCATTATCTGAATCCTCGAAGTCTTGAAAATCGTTAGCTCCTATAAAATTTCCATCCTTTAAGGGAGCTTGTATTTTTTTATCTTCCTTTTTTATTTGTCTTTGTTGGTTCGAGGGGTTTGGGTTCCTCTTGAAATCGTTTTTGGGGTAAGAGTCAGCCTTAGCCTATTCGAGTTCCATTCGGGCTATTTTATTTGACAACTCTTTAATCACTCTAGCCATATCGTCCACCCTATCGTCTGAGGATCTATTAGACCCTGAAGGGCCAGCTTGTTCTCTAAAGCACTTGGTCTCTCGGTTTCCAGTCTCTAATCTAGCTTTAAGCTTACCCGAAGCCATCATGTTAGATTCTATTTCTACCGCATCGGCCTGCATTCGGTTTAAGGTGGCTCCCCTTCGCTCTCGCAGAAGGAGTGCAAAATCAGGCTCGAAAGCTCCGGCAAAAGTCACTTTGGCCGCAGGTTGTGATGGTTTAACCTCAGCCAGGATTTTATTGTACAGTTTGTTGAATATATGAATGAATTCCATGACTGTTTCTGAGTTATTTTTCTTCAAAGACCCAAATTCAGTCAAATAATAGAGATGGTCTTTTCTCTCGCCCCATTGCCTGATGAAAGCATCTTCCAAAGCGTCATATGACAAGATAGAAGCTGCGGGTAGGCTCTGAAACCAAGTTCGGACCTGAACTTCAAAGGTTTGGACAAGGAGCCTCGAATAGACATCCCCGTGCTCAATACCAAAGATATCTGCAAATTGGTCGAAAAAATTAATATGTTCAGCAGCGGTCAGATCTCCCTCCCCGGTGAATTTTGGTAAATTTTTTATGTAATTTTCTGGAAGATCGTGTAGGGGGACGGGCAATACTAACGGAGCATATCTGGCTGCAAATTTCGCAAATACTCTAGGAGGGGGAGTAGGCCCTTGGCCTCCACCCACTCCTGGAGGGGGCCCTCCCCCTCCTCCTCCGATAAACCCTCCTTCTCCTCCTATAAACCCTCCACCTCCTCCTCCGGCGGCTGCCATCATTGTTTGTAGAAAGTTATAAAGGGGGTTTTGGAAAATTAAAGGGGAATCTTTATTTTCTTCGCGAAGAGGAAAATCTGATGAGGAAAGATAAGGGACGCGAGGACTCGGTTCCTCGGATTTGCAAGAGACGGAATCGGGAAAACCGACGGGTGTGAGAAACGAGTGTGTAACACACTCTTCAGAATTTGGTGAAGTCAGGAAATTCAACTGAAGAAAGGAAGGTATTTTAAAATCCGACGAACTTTCAAGAGGGTCCTTTCCCTTGTGTGCTAAGGGGATCGTTAGATGAATCTCACTCCTAATTTCGGAACGAATTGGCCTTGAATATTTAGTGCCAAAGCGAGGACTGAGTGAAGTTGAGGATTCAGAACGACTCTCAGCCTTCAGTGATGGGGTTTCAGGTTTGTAAACTGAAGCGGTTGGCTTAAAAGAGCCTCTCGTCCTTAGAATTTTTTTGGGATCGGTAATGGGCGTAATCTGCGTACCATCCAGGTTTTGCCCGGTATTCCTTCGACCGAATGCCAGTTTATTTCTCGTGGAGTCGCCAAGTGAAAGATAAAAAGCCTTAAAAGGTGTGTACTCTTTGTTCACTATCAAAGGGTAACACTTTCAATGAAAAACAATTGTCGTTTTCCCAGGGAAAAAGATTTCGTAACTTCGTTCCCCGGCAACGGCGCCAGAAAGATGTTGTTCCTGAGTCTGTACTTAAGGCTTAAAAGTACAGTGTCAAGGCATCTGAAAGTGGTTAAAAGATTGAGAAGGGAGAAACATCAACCTTCGGAGAAAGAAACTAGGGAAGATTTCTTCATTGGTGTTGTCTGGCTTCTAACTGTTCCTGGATAGTTATGTCTCGTTCAATGGTTGCCCATGATATTTCAAGTTCGACCCGGTTAGTAGCCGTCTTAAGAATGGTATCAAAGAGGTTTAAGGCAATGTGTGTTTGATTCAGTAGTCTGGGTTCAACGTTCGGTTGAGTTGGTACAGGAACTGTCATGGGGGAACAGTAAAGGTATGAAAAACTTTAAGAAGGTTAAGTGTTGTCTCAGTTTGGTCTTATAAAAGAGAACTTACAGTTGCAGAAATAAAATATGGATGCAAATCTAAGGCTCGTTCCCGTAACTGTATTATTTAATAAAAGGTGCGAGGTGGGATAAAAACATTGAGTCGTTTACAGCGTAAGGTTCCTACCAGGGGAAAATCTCACGACACAAACGGGAGAAGAAAATATGTAAGAAAATAACCAATGTAACAAAGAATATATGTAGAATTCCGAAAATGCAGATTGGTCTTACACCCGCTGATAGTTGGTCCAAAGGAAAGACAATAAACAATTACAGAAAACCCAAATTCATTCGTTATAGTAGTGGTCATACTAAAGTATAACGAAGCACATCAATTATGAATATGAATTAAAATGGAAAAATGAGAAACAAGAAAGCAAACTTGTAACACAGTAGTGACGGAATTGAGAATCTCCAGATCTGCTTGTATTAACTCTCAATGTAAAATTCTATTACGAAGACACAAAAAGGTCCAGCCTTCTTTATTTCTTTCTGGGATATATTTATACAATTTTTACAAAGCAAGTAGGATCTCAATAGTCGCAAAATTTTGGTTATGACCGAGAAGAGAGAAATCACTCCATTTCGCCTACTTTGTCTTCACTTGGTGCCAGGTGTTTGTCGTCGCGTGGACTCGGTGCAGGCGATACATCTTTCCACTAGCTGGGATATGAGTCGTGATGGTTCTTCTTGACAGCTGGCCTCGATGAAGTAACATTCTCAGGCTAACAGTTGCAACTTGTCTTCCATTTGTGAGTCGATGATGTCGAGGGCACTTAGTTGCGCGCTGGGTTTGATCATGTACTTATCAACTTGGACTATGTCCACCATATTCATCTGAGAGATATGAGTCGAATCTCTTTCTTCCTTATCTTTCAGATCAAGTGAGATCTGTTCCACATTCATTTTCATCAACGCTTCGGCATTGCCTCTGCTGTCAATGCCCAACAGCTCACCGTCTATAGAATTAAAGGCTTCTTCTAGGGAATTGGTTACCTTTTGGGCTTGCTCCTTGCCCATGGCGATGTTGTGCTCCCACTCCTTCAACGGAATATTTCCTCGGGTTTGCTCCGAAATGGTGAACCTGGGAGTGCCCGCTGAAACCCGGTTGTTCGTGGCTATTACCGCCTCCTAGAAGGAGACCCGAGCCGCTCCTGCATCCCTTTCTCTGACCGATAAATTCTCAGAAACCTGATTGATCAACAGACAGTTTTCCTGGATCGCTCCCACCTTGGCAAGCAAATTCTGTTGTGCCGAAGAGATTCTGCTCCGAATATCGCTCGCTTGGGATTTAAATATCCCGAGGTCTATCATTCTGCTCTCGGCGATTTCTACCCGAGCCTGCAGTTGTACAATCAAACTACTCTGTTGGTTTTCCTGCGTTCGACCATCCCGGACCGCCAACTGTTCTTGCTCAAGCTTAGCTTTGAGCACCTCTATTTCATTTTTGTTGGCCAATCTGGCCTGTTCTATTTCCACGCTCGCCTAACCTTTAGCATTCTCCGCGGTTGTGTCCAATCTAGCTTCAAGAGTCCTGATTAGGTGATTCTTTCTTTTAAGTTGGTTCTTCAAAAGTCCGACTAAGAATTGATTCACTGAGGCATACGCTCCTAGTGTCCCTGCGATTTCAGTGGCCAATTGCTCGTTCTTTTTATCTTTTCCATCTGCCATAACTTTATACTTTTTGACAGTTGACTCTCCTTCCTGGTAGAATTCTCTTTTTACTACTGCTTTTCTCTTTTTATCAAAGAAAAACTCATTTGGAGGGAGTTCTTCTTCTCTTACGGGCCTCAGCTCCTCATTGAATATCCATCCTTCTTCGATATTTCCCTGCGCCAACTGTAAAGGGGTGACAAATGTGATGGGTTCTCCAACCTGTTTCGCCGATTCTCCTGGGGTGTCGGCCGGGTTCTGCTTCTTCGGCAGTTCTGGGGTTTTTATCTCTGTCTTCGGATTTTGTTTCTTAGGCGGGTCCAGAGTCTTTTCCTCTGCTTCTGGATTCTTCGTTTGCTCCTCCTTGTCCTGGTGTTTCCATGATTCGGGAGTTGAACCTTTAGAACCTTCAGCCTCCTTTTGTTTTGTCTCCGAAATACCCGAACCCTCACCCCACAATACAGCCGGGAGACAGCTGCGTCGGTGTTCCTGGAATTTCAATACCGTGACTCTATCCTCAGGTGCCAAGGATTGAATTCGGGCTAGAATTTCCTCATAGGACCTCGCTCCTCGGAAAATGTCATCCAAGGGTGAATTCTCATGCTCAAATCTTTTGAGCCCATAATTAGCCAAATGATTGCTCACGACCCTCTGTGGATCATGCTTCTTGTACTCGATGGAGACCAAATTTAGGTCTTCCAGGGCAGCATCCTTGGCTTTGGCATGCCCGAAATCTAATAAAGAATAAAAATTCAAACGAATGGGAAAAGATGGCCAAACCTTCTTTGAGTACCCTTTTATCTCTTTACTTACACCGTCGATTACCGTCTGCCGAGCGACCTCGTGACAAGACAGCTTGTCAAGGATGAACAATGGCAGCGCATGGGGGGGAACAGAAGCCCCGAAAACCCTGAGGTATGAGAATTCCGCCTCCACGTACCAATCCGCTATGTTGCTCAGGTTTGTTGCTATGTTGTCTAAGATGCGGGGTGGCGGGCGACCAAAAATGGAGACATGCAAGGGCACCATCACCCAGTTAAAAATTTCATACGCGAAATTTTCTGCTTTGTTTTCCCATAGCTCTTCGTGGTATACATGTATGGGTTTGTCCTCGGCTGGAGTCCAACCCCAGCTCATTAATGGGAAAGGTGTCATGGAATAAATTGCATCCATAATATATGCGGACATGAATAATGAGGACGACCTCCCACCTTCCTTCTACTCCCGATACTCTGTGACCCGATTGGCCAAGCTATCTGAAAGCATCTTTGCCCAATCAAAAGAACAACCTTATGCGACCCGAAATATAAGAGGCACCCACGCAAGGAAAAAATGCGTTGTGTCTTCTCTACCATATAACCGACAAGTCATCATGGCCACATATCTATAATGTGGTTCTAACGAAGCGATTGAATAAATGTCGTTGGAGTCAGCTCTGAACTTTGCAGCGTTTGAAACCCAATCCTTTATCAAACTGGACATGGTCTTATCATACTGCATGCATTCCTTCTCCTTGAATTCTTCCAAGAACTCAGAGCCATATGAGTAGTCGAACGTCGCAGGTAGCTTATACATAGTTTGCAGATGCTCTGGCCTAAAAGTCCCAACGGTGACTCTCTGCTCGTCCATGATAGTCCTGGTCGGTATGTCAATGTGCTTCAATGCCCATCGGATCATATCGTAATATGGAAGCAACCGCCGCCTGGCTGCTACATTGTGCATTCCAGATTGGATGACTATTTTGTATTTGGTGGTCATATCGTCCCTTTCGTTGTCGTCGGAGTCGTCGGAATAGTCCACCAATTCTGATTGCAGCATGTCTGAAACATCTGACCAGTTAGGAATTGAGTCGATAATTCGGGGTGAAGTATCGGAGACATTATCTGAACCTTGTCCCGAAACCTCGACATTTTCCTTAGTCGCTTTCCGCGGAGCCATGGCTGAAACTTGTGTTTTATCTCTTCTGCGATAGAACTGCGTATACATACAGAAGTCAGTTTACTCAGAAGTGATGAGCTCTGTGCGCTATGAAAATACGTTCGTTATAATGAAATGAAACTCTTACATATATTTGAAAACTCGGTACCTTTCAAAACAAACCTGTCAAATCGTAATTAGAAATATATTTATGCCGTAAAAATCCGATCTTACATCCATATATTTACCCTATTTCCTCATTAATGTCATAAATTTTTGGCGGTTTAACAGTCGGTCGGAATATGGAGTGAAAAGGCTTCCTCGAGAATCGTGCAAGCATCGAAACGTGGGATGTGTCTTGATTCATCTTAATTACCCCAATCTCGCCAACGGTAATTAATATCTCGCTATTTGCTATATCGGTAACTTTTCTTTGACATTTTGAGTCTCTAACTCCCGAGACTGCGAAGATCGATTTTGGTTTAATTAAAGGTAATCGTGGTTAGGGGCATAATTAATTTTATAATCATTTTATTCGCCATATCGCAACTCGGAACTTCGAGGATAAGTTTTTGGGGGATTTATATGCCGAGTTGCGAAACCACGAGATCGCGATAACAAGGTTTAATTAAGGGGAAGATAATCTTGGATTAAGTGATTAATTAATCATGTTATAATTAGATCGTGACTTCGTGGGTCGGGGTTTAGAAGCTGTAACTTTTGAAAAAGATAGTGACGAGTGGCGAAAAGTCGAGAGCAACTTTTACCACGGTTAGCTTTTTTCCTTTAATCCTTGACCTGGGTTATTCAGATAAGACCTCGTGTCCTCGGCTCTCGGGGCTGTAAAAATAAAAAATTTGGTTTTGCGAACGCCGAGGCACGAAACTCCGACGACGTCTAATCATGAGTTGAAAGATTTTACCCTGGTTGCTGCTTTGAGTGAAAATTTAAAACAACTTCGCCATTTTGTGACTCGGGACGTGTGAATTCATGAATTATACTATCTGATCTGCGAGATCCTGAAGTAGAGAAAAAAGAGGGAACATTCTTACAAAATGTAGGACTTGCTTCGAGAGTAGAAAATCGTCAATACTCGCGTGACAAGGTTTGAGAGGTCTCAAAATCTCGGAGGGAAAAAGAAAACCATCTCTAGATTTCAAGTATCAAAATGAAAATTGTGATAGACTAAAAAACAAGGGCGGATCCAACATGGGGAATGAAGGACAGTTGGAAGGGACCTTAGGACATCAAGGCCATGGTTGTAATCTCTCTTTCACATTTAATATGATACAGTAATATGATTCTTTCCTATAAAGCTTGTTGTGTTTTATTGTATGATTCCTTGATCACATACATAGGTTTATATTGAGTTTATTCTATTACTATCACTTCGGTTGGTTGCGTTCTTTTGCAGGATCATCATTGTATGAGCGTTGGAATGGAGCTAGGATGGCGATGGTGAGAGGAAGCGACATTTAAATGGTATGTCACCCATCCCTCTTTAGTTAGTAAATTCAATATTTAAAACTTAAGGAAAGCGTCATGTTCTGGTGTGTTTTGTGACGTGTGACATGTTTACGTCAGCATGGTGACGTGGCAACACTAGAGGCTACCACGTGTCACCCATATTTGGAATTTCTGGGCCATTTTGTGGACCAGTAATATTTCACCACGTGGCAGTCCGTACATTCCATACAGTGATGTGGCGTTGACATGGCCTGGTGACATGGCAGGATGAGTTGGAATTTTCATGACATCTATATAGTGATGTGGAGCTGACGTGGCAGGATGACGGTACAGTGGTTAATTTGGTCCAATAGGAGGTTGCCACGTGGCAGTGAGAAAATGCCCAATGACAACCCGTGACTGAAATTTTGAAAAAAATAGGATTTGGCAGGTCCTCCAAATATGGAAGGACCCCGCCACATCCAGAAACAAACCAACGGATAAAACCCCGGCTAGAAGCTTCACCAAATATAGTGGATCGGACATGACATATATGTATATATATATATATATATATTGCAACGAACAAGCCAAAAGGGGAGGCCCACGGG
Source organism: Picea engelmannii (assembly GCA_009831015.1). Classification (NCBI taxonomy): domain Eukaryota; kingdom Viridiplantae; phylum Streptophyta; class Pinopsida; order Pinales; family Pinaceae; genus Picea; species Picea engelmannii. Next base: position 20,560 of record ML818634.1, on the reverse strand, counting down.
CTTGACCCTGGGACTTCCCCCCTTATCAACGCCTTAATATATGCGCCATATACCAACGGGCCAACGAGCCAACGTTGTAAACAACGCCCAGTAAATTACTTAAAATGTGCATACGCCTAGAGCTCAGGAGGGAGATGTGCATGCATACGATTGGGCACACAATTTGAGATACAGTACATTAGCATTTATTGCAGGTTGCAGGGCACAAAAATCGAGACAAAATTCTTCCTTGGCCTAGGAGTGCCAGAGTCGGATCGAGACGTGGAGACAATCATTTTTTGGTAATTTGGCACCACAAATTCAGTGGTGTTGTATGTGTTGTGATTTGAGCAATACTTCTATAGCTTGATTTCAGAATGAGGTATACTTATGTATTTTTCCAAATTCTTTTGTTGAGTTAATGAAAAAGCCTACCCATTTGAGAGCAGGACCAGGAGACGTAGTCCACCAGGGCTGAACTCCGTTATCAAGTTTTTGTGTTTATATTTGATGCTTATGTCTCTTCATTATTGATTTTTTCCTTCTTTAATGGTGCACTTTAATTTATGCTCATTTAATGCAATTCTTTATAAGTCATTGATGAAAAGATCCTGGATCATGTTGGTATCAGAGTAGTCGTCTTTGACATGAATTATTGAGTGTGAATGCTTACTATGGCCAAGCATAAGCAGGGTTAAGGAACTCTTAATACTTTCAATCCCAAATTTGGTTGTGCATATCGAAGGAAGAAAGTGGCAGAAGAAGACAAGCGTGATGAACAGGAGAAAAAATTTCATTTGGTCCTTTATCACATGTCAGAAATGGTCGAATGAATGTATGGAGACTACGAGAAGAGGATAAAGAAGAAAGGGAAGAAAAAGGAAGCACATGTTGATGATGATGCTTTGTTAAACAAAGGGGCTAGAGGAGACCCCCCTGAGCCTCCATCTTCACCATCAAGTTCTATTTCTTCTTCCTCTGATCATTCTCATTCTCTCATCATTCTATCCATAAAGCCTCTTTTAAGAAACCATTATTAAATTTTAATGTAAAATTGTATTTACCTGTGTTTAATGGAGATGCTAATCCTGAAAAGATATATAATTGGATCCAACATGTTGAAGTATATTGTCATGTTCAACATATTGATGAAGAGGAAGTTAAAGTGAAATTGGCTTCTCTTCGGTTGGAAGGCACCACTCTCGTATGGTGGGAAAGAAAGCTTCAAGATAGAAGTAAGTGTGATAATCTTCTTTCCTCATGGCCAAAATTTAAATCAACGATAAGGAAGCAATTTTATCCATTGGTTTATTTACATAAAGCAATGATGGAATGCCAAACTTTAAGGCAAAGTAAAGGCCAAATTGTACAAAGATTCACAGAAGAATTTAGGAAGAACGCTCTTGCATTAAACATTCCTTTGGATTCTTATGAAACTTTAATGAAGTATATTGGTACACTTCATTGTTATATTCGTCATACTTTGCTCTTGTTTAACCCCACCAGTCTTGACGGAGTTTGTGTGCAAGCCACTCACCTTGAGAACAGGGGAAAGCATGTTCAAGAAGATCCCACAAAGAAACCTTCCAATATCTCACATAAACATTTTAATAAGTTTAAAAGGAAGGACAACAAGACCGCCACAGTAACGAAATAAGGAGGAAAGCCATATTTCACTCATTGCAAGAAAAGCAGTCACGATGATGAACATTGTTGGAAACTGCATCTAGAAAAGAGACCGAAACAATTCGGTGGAAAGGGGAAGAAAAAAATCATTGCTACAGTGAAAATGGATCTTGGTTCCGATTTAGGACACAAAGGAAAGATCACAGCAGTTGGAGTACAAGGTAAATATTCCCTTCACACTATTTCAAGTTCCAATAATGAATCTCATGATGATGAACGAAAGAGGAATGAATTATTTCACATAGGAGTTGTATCTAAACACACTAAAATAGATACATTGTTTGATTCAGATTCCCAAGTAAACTTAATATCTAAAGCACTTTTCAAAAAGATGGGTCTTGAAACGAAACCACATCCAAGGTCATATCCTCTTGGTTGGGTATGTGATAAAGCAAAACTTAATGTCACCAAACAATGTAGGGTCAGATTTGTTATTGCTTCAAAGTTGATTGATGAAGTGGATTTGGATGTTGTATCACTTGATATATGTGGCATAGTGTTTAGAAGTCCTTATCTTTATGATAGAAAATAAGTTTTCTTTCATCATGAGAACAAGTACCACCTTACTAAAGGGGGAGTGGAATATATTGTTAGATATCACAGCATGAGGGTAAATACAACACTTGTTAGTGTATGACAAATGAAGAGACTCATAAGCACTAATAAGAGATATGTACTCATGGTCATAAGAGAGAAAGATGTCAAGACATCCAATGCTTTCCAAGCATGTGATCCTTCTCATAAGGAAGAATTAATTGATATTGTTTCTAAGTATGATGATATTTTCCAAGAACCATATGGATTATCTCCTAAGAGGGGAATCCAACATGAGATACATATTCAGCAGGATTCTCCTCTTCCTAATGTGGGCATGTACATGATGTCAGTTGTAGAGATGACAAAGATCAAGAAGCAAGTACATGGTTTATTGGATCAAGGGGTCATCAAGCCCAATTCATCTCCTTGTGGTTCTTTGATCGTGATGGTGCCAAAGAAAGATGGAACATGGATAATGTGTGTTGATTACCAGGCCTTAAATAAAATCACGGTGAAAAATCGATACCCTCTTCCTCGTAGAGATGATTTACTTGATCAGTTAAAGAATGTTGTTTATTTCACTAAATTGGATTTGTGCAGTGGATACCATCAAATCAGGGTTGCAGAAAAGGATGCATGGAAGACTTCCTTTAAAACCAAACAGGGATTCTTTGAGTGGTTAGTTATGCCATTTGGGCTTTGTAATGCTCCAACAACTTTCATGTGTGTGATGAATGATGTATTCAGGTCTTTCCTAGATGATTTTGTGATTGTATATTTAGAAAACATTCTTATTTTTAGCGGGACTTGGTATGAACATGTGAGGCATGTAAAGCAAGTATTGGATACTTTGCAATGGGAAAATTTGTATGTAAAATTGTCTAAATGTGAATTTGGCAAGACAGCACTTGTATACTTAGTCATATTGTAGGAGGAGGACAATTAAAAATTGATCCTTCCAAGATTGATGTAATTGTAAATTAGATTGAGCCAAAAAGTGTAATCGAGATCCAGAGCTTCTTAGGTGCAGTCTGGTATTATTGGAGGTTCATTTCAAACTTATCCTTTATAGCATCTCCTTTGCATGCCTTAACCAGTGGGAAGGAAAGCAACAAAATGATTTCGACATTTTGAAGGAGAAGATCAGTATCACACCAGTATTAGCATTGTTGAATCTTCAACATCCTTTTGAGATTGAGACAGATGCCAGCGGATACGCCATGGGTGCAGTATTGATGCAATATCGTAAGCCTATATATTACCACTATGAAACTTTTAACCAAGTTTTTGTTAACTATCCTACATATGATAAAGAGTTGTATGCATTAGTTCAAAGCATAAAGAAATGGAAGCACTACTTGTTAGGGAAGGAAACAATAATACATACAGATCACCAACCCTTACAGTATCTCCAAGCACAGACCGAACTGCAACAATCTCGACACTACAGATGGATGGGTTTTCTACAACAATTTTATTTGGTAATTGTTGAGGAAAACATATGAAATGATCTTTCTCGAGCATTTTCAAACCTTGCTTGGATAAAGAAAAGTAGACAGGAATATCATCCTATGTTTATAGCCAACAAAAAATAACATGCTAACTCACAAGTATTAATTGTCATTGTTTCGTGGAAACCTGCACAAGGGATCTAGCTAAATCAAGTACAAACAAATCTTATCAAGAAAGGAAGAGAGATTCAATATGGAAGAATGAGAAAATATATTCACACTACTCTAATGAGTGGATGATTGATACATAGATCATGATCAATATGATACAATGAATGAGTGGAGTATACTCATATATAGGGAAAAGCATTCCATAATTAAGAAAAGAAATCAAGCAATTAGCTTTCCTTATGAATGAATGCATGCATAATAGTGATGGTGAAAATAGAAAGTCTAAAATAGAACTAGTCAGTTAACTCCCACTGAACTAGTGTGTCGAAAATAGAAATTTCTCCAACACCCCCCTGAATATCACTATGGAGTAAAAAATGAGTCACGGCTACTAGGCCATTTTAGGTACTCATGTACAATGCAACTAATGAACACTGAATAAAAGTGAGGAAAGAGGGAAAACCGTGTGGGAACAAAACCCCCCCTCAAAATATAATGTATCAAAAGAAGAAAATAACAGTTGTTAGACAACTGTGTTCTTCACTGCAAGATGATCCCACAAAATCTGAAACTTATTCTCATTGAAAGTCTTCATGAAGATGTATAAATCTTTATGGATCTGATGAAGTCCTTTGGAAACCTATTGGGCCTTGTACTTCTTGATCTTGTGGAGCCATATGCACCTGAAAATATTCCTTTATGGTGGACATGGAACCAAATTCCAAGTCTGGTTCTGTAGGAGTGATTCATACTCCTTCTGCATGGCTGCTTGCCATAATGGATTTCCCACAACCCTATTGTAGTTATGTGGATCAGTAGATTGAACCATATAGCAATACATGGGCATCGCAGGTTCTGAAGATGAAAGTACATGAGAAGGCTCCTCATGATGAGATCGAGTCATCCTCGAATCCAATGGATTCCCTACAAGGTTGACTGCTTCCTGAAGTGTGGTATCTGCCTTCTTGGGCATTTGTTGAAGCTTCAGCGCTATCTTCTTATCTGGTTGTACTACTTGCTTATTTTCATGTACAGAATCTAAGTGTATGGAATCATCTCTGATGTTTGAAACTGATGGAAGAACAATAGTATATGCTTGTTGCACTGGAGGTGCATGCAAAGTACTCCCCTTATGTGTAAGTAGAATAGAGGAGTCATCGTCAGAAAACTTAGTGAATTTATAAAACCTTGACTTGTGATCCACCTCACCAACTGCAATGATGGAATTGTCATGCATGTCAATTACTGAAACTGAATCTGATGTAAATTCAACCTTTTTATCTTTCTGAGCAATTTGATAAACTAAGAGCAGATTCATAGAAAGATTTGGAACATGTAAAACATTCTCAAAACTTCCATTGTAGAGTTCCACTCTCCCTTCTCCTGCTACTGCTACTGGAGTATCATCCCCCATGAGAATAGGGGGTCTTGAGCATGGACTCAAAGAAGAGAAAACTTCCTCTTTCGCTGCCATATGATGGGATGTACCAGAATCTATAATCCATGAATTAGATGAGGAATTAATTGAAACCAGAGCATGATGATTACCTTTCTTAGGAGCAGGATCTTCTTCCTTCTGCTTCTTGACTCCTTCTGGAATGAAGTTTCCAAGGTTGTTCCGTTGAAGTTCCTTTGCCATAAGATCGATTTGTTTCTTCATGCATGTGGATTCTTCATGATTTGGTTTATTGCAGTAAGTGCACTACTTTCCCTTCTTCTTCTTCTTGGAATCTGAAGAGTCTTTGGAACTTGAAGAATCATTAAAGGGTTTGGAATATCCCTCCTTCCCCTTCTGTTTGAATTACCATTTTCCATCATATATGGTGAGTGCATGTGCTTTGGAATCTTTCATGCGGCCCATCTGTATGAATGTTTTCTGCTCTTGTGTAAGAGACCCAATGAACTGAGCCAATGTAGGCATTTTTCAATTTTTTCCAAAAAGACATCTTCCAGAATGGAAATTGGAGACATATACAACGTATTTTGGTCCTAGCTTGGCCAAGATTGTTAGAATAAGTTGTTTCTCTTGTGTAGACTTATCAATACCACACTCACTCAAGCTCAATAGCAAAGATTTAAATTTAGTAAAAAACTCTTGTATATTATCAAAACTTTTAGGGTGTAAGGTATTCAACTCTACCTCAAGCATATGACCTCGCATCTCATCGTGTTTTCCAAAGAGTCCTTCCAACGTGGTTCAGATCTCATTTGGAGTCTTGCATGCAACAACATGAAACCTTAAATTAGTGGAGATTAACTCAAGAAGTAGTCCTTTGGCCTCATCCTTACGGTTCACCCATCTCATCTTCTCAATCGTTGATGTAGGTTCTGTTTCTCTCGTCATCGTCAAATTATACAATCCTTTCGTTCTGAGTTGGAATTCGATCTTGGGCTTCCAATCAAAATAATTGTATGGTGTGAATATTACCACCAAGTTTGATTGTATAAAAGTTGTCCTATCCATCTCTCCCACTGTTTCTAAGAACCCCTAAAAATTTACTCTCAATCTACAAGTGAAAAATTAAGAAATCACGGCAGAAAGGGTACTTTAAGTGAAAATTCGTATCAGTTTCAAGAGATGATCTTGCGACTTACTTTCTGAGCAAACGGTGAGGAATATCGCCAAACGGTTGAAAACCCACTTCCAAAATGGGTCGATTTACTTTCCTAGCAAGTTGTTTCCTTAAAAACTTAATATTGTTGGGAGCAATCACTATAGAAAGGTACGACCACAGATTCGTATCAGTTTCAGGAGGCTATCTTGCATATTACTTTCTGAGAAAACAGTGAAGAATCTCGCCAAACGGTTGAAAACCCACTTCTAAATTGGGTCGATCTACTTTCCTCACCAACCGTTTCCTCAAAAATATAATATTTTGGGAGGAATAACTGCTGAAAATTATGACCACAGATTTAGCTCACCGAAACCCTAATTTTCCTTATTCTTTGGCTTGTCTGGCTTGCTCCAAGCAACATAGCTCTGATACCATGTCAGTGTTTCATGGAAACCTGCACAAGAGATCTAGCTAAAGAAAGTACAAATAAAGCTTATCAAGAAAGGAAGAGAGATTCAATATGGAAGAGTGAGAAAATATATTCACACTATTCTAATGAGTTGATGATTGATACATAGATCATAATCAATATGATACAATGAATGAGTGGAATACACTCATATATAGGGCAAAGCATTCCATAATTAAAAAAATCAATCAAGCAGTTAGCTTTCCTTAGGAATGCATGCATGCATAATAGTGATGGTAAAAATAGAACTAGTCAGTTAACTCCCACTGAACTAGTGTGTCGAAAATAGAAATTTCTCCAACATTAATTACGAGTGCTTAGGCTAGTCTTTTTTAAATAAAAAGTTTGTTGGAAATTTACTTTTTATGTAATTTTCTGAACATATCAGTTACTGAAATAAATGTAAAGATAAAAGTAAAGTCATCAAGATGATAATCAAGATAGATGAGACATAAAGAAATCATTTATTTCATTCAAATTCACCAAAGAGTCATTTTCTTTACAAAATCTCATGCAGAAATTTTGGACCAAAGTCAAACTTAGACATCCCTAATGGAACATACAAAAGGACCTCTGACAGAAAACCAAAACTGAACTCTAAAAGCTAGATCAGCTTGCCACATATTTTTCCCCACTCGACTCTGCACAATAGCCTTTGTCAGTCCTTAAAAATAATTCACAAACAGACAAGTCTACACAGACTATCAAAGATAGATCAACACCTCTGAAAAACAAGTGTCTGAATGATGTGATTAACCCCTAAATATTGATGTCTACAATAAGACCCTGCTATCATAAAAGAGAATTAGGCTTGTGATGAATAAATGAATGAATGAAAATTGAACTATCTCAACATAAACTCAAAGAGAAAACCATAGTATGCTCCTGCTTCTATCCTCCTCTTATTCCTCCCCTTCCTTTTTCTTTTAAACAATTTAGAATTGGTTGAAGTAGTTGAACCCATTAGTTAAGTTAATAAAAAGACTCAACCAACTTTAGTTAGGGGGGAAAGTAATAATCATAATAAAGGCCATAAATAAATAATAACTAGTAGGTGGGACCCCTTGTGACTCCCTTTAGCTCATAACAATCATAACATAACTATTTAGTTAAGTAAACACACCTCCTTGTGTCTCCCATCCACATATTCACATTTGACAATTTAGCTCATCACATTTGAAATTATTTTCAAAAAATATTACTCATGTAACCAAAAATAAAACATGTTGTCCAAAGTTTCCTGAAGTCAACTATCATCAACAATAGATAAAAATAAAAACTCAAAAGCCATATTTTCCATTCTGTGATGCAATATTTCCTTGATTTCTATT
>ML818632.1:58683-114132 GCA_009831015.1 Picea engelmannii | reverse complement strand
TTTCATGTACCTTTTTAAGAGGTTGTTGTAAATTGTTTTCCTCCAAATATGGTATAGGATCTTCTATTGTTTGTGACACAAGATTTATTCCAAGAACTTTGCAATTTGATTCTGCCAAATTGTTTTCCAAACCTTGACCTTTAACTAGTTTTGTGGGTTTTATTTCAAGATCATATACTTGAATCTTTGTTATCTACTTACCTCTTCTTTCATAATTGTCTTGCTAATTCAAAATATATATATTACTATGTTATTAGGCATATATTGAACTATATTTTAATGTAATATATAAGCCCTAAAATATTTTAAAGCTTTAACTAGTGCATAAGCCTATTTCTCAAGGATATTGTTTCTCAATTCTGAATCCCTTAAACTTTTAATAAAGAAAGCAAATGGTTGTTCATAATTTTCATCATTCTTTTGTAAAAGAGCAACAACAATATTTTTTTTAGAAGCAACATAGAAGATAAGAAAAGTGTGTGCCCCAAACAGATATCGTATGCCAAAGTTACGCCCTCGGGAAGTTGATACACCAAACTACCCAAAATAGGGTCCACAAAACTATTGGCTTTTCATCTTCTAGGGTTAGGGTTTTGGATTTTATTTATGTTAAAAAAATTTGTAGAACCTCATTGTAACAATCATATTCTTGCAAACGTGGGTAGCCATCACATCTCTTCTCAGAGATAAGTTGCCACCATTCTAGCAAGTCTTTCACTTTGTATTTCTACAGTTTTGTGCATTTCTCTTATGAATAGAAATTGTGTATTATTGTATATATGTGTCTCTTGTTATATATCCTATATATCTCTATTATATTATTGTCTCTCTTGTAATATATATGTATATTTATTTGTTATATCTCCACTCTCATTTCGTGCCGAAAATAATTTGGATCAGTGGTATCAGAGCAGGCTTCTCTTGATCGTTTTTCAGTGCATTCCCCAACAAGGTCCGAGTATAGAAAGTTGGGTATTGAGCTTGTGTCTCTTGAGGAAAATTGCTCTCACATGCCCAAGAAACCCTCCATGGTGGAAGAAAATAAAAACGATGGAGCAGAAGATTCTATTAATCTATTGCTTGAGAAATCTCTCACGTAACAAATGGATGAAATGATGGAGAATTTTTCCCACATACTTCAACTCCTACCAATAACAATAGGTGCATCTTCATCAAGCAGCCACTTTTGAGGCACCTCACATTTCAAGGTACAATTTAATTTTGATATTCTTGTATTTGAAGGATAGATAGATGTCGATGCCCTGGAAAATGGTTAAATCTACTAGAAGGTTATTTCTCTATTCATAATTTCCTCGACAGGGAAAGGATCACCTTCACACTCCTTAAAGGTCTCCCCCATGTCAAACATTGGTGGGAGACTTACTAGAATAAAATTTCCACATAAGAGTCTAGAATATATGGGGTCGAGCCCACTTGGGATTTTTTTGTAGATGTGGTTAAGGAACAATATTACCCTATTGGAAACTATGACAACCAATACATGAGATGGACCACATTGCGGTAAGAGAGGGGCCAAGCAGTGACAGAGTTCACCAATACCTTCCATACCTTATGCACCAAGTTGGGTATCAAAGACTCTGAGCGACATTTGGTATTGAAATATCGTGGGGCTCTACACAGATACATCCAAACTGAAATGGATTTTATGGGCATCTCATCATTAGGTGTTTCTTATCGACATGATGTTAAAATCGAGTAGAAATTTAAGCACCAGAACAAGCGGGAGTTCGGGTCTGCAAATTCAAAACAACCAAGGTATGGTAAAGACGACGCTAACAACCAACATTTAGAAAAACATTCCAATCCACATGAAAAGAAGGGTAACAGAAAGACGAAGAAGGACACTAAAAAATGGTGTGATTTCCAAAAAATTCCCTAGCACAAGACTGATGAATTTCTCTCAATATAGTCATTGGTGGCCGAGATCAAAGACAAGGAGATGAACCCTGATTCAGAATCTGATCTAGATAATACTGGTAGAAGATAGATCATTGACACATACCCCACTTCTACTGTCATGACCGAAACAATTCAACCAGAAGAACCAACAGATCTTTAAGAGGGGGAGCGCCTTTTTCATTCATAGATGTGGGTGAAGGGGACCCCATAGCATTTTAATGTTGATAGCAGAAGCCAGAAGAACCTCATCTTAGCAGATTTCGTCAAACAATTTGGATCGCCGACAACACCACACCTACAACCATACAACATCGGGTGACTTCGCCATGGATGAGAGCTTTGTGTCATCCAGTAATGTCGATTTTCATAAGACATCCAACCCTTCAAGGATGAGGTATGATGTGATGTTTCCCCATTGGATGTCTATGATGTTATTTTGGGCCAACCATATATGTGGAAGTGCCACGCTATTTATGAGTCTTGACCTCGTATTGTCATTTTTAATCTGGGGGGTTATCCCTACATGATATCAGATGTAGTTTTGACTACTTTCCCACCTAAACAGTTCCGCAAGATAGTATCTCATACTAAAAAAATTATCTTATTCACAATCTGTTCAAAGGGTGAACAAAATGACACCGCAACCACTGAAGTTGCAGTACAAACACCTTCTATCCAATAGAAGCAGGTCAACAAGATTGCAGCAAAACAAAAATATTTCTTCTGCACATAGTCATCTCAGGTAGAATGATTGGTTAAAAATATGCAACCTTGCCAGTAACAGGTTCATGAAAATCTTCAACAAACCAATCAACACAACTTCTCCAGCAAGGCAAGTAACTCACCAAGGTCCAGATTCAACAAACTCTTACCCCTCTCCTCAGGAAACGTGATGGATACCATTTATTCCTAAGGGGGGAGGATTGATCAAGGTAGATATAGGTGGCCACCCACCTATTCCAATTGGCTCAAAACAATCTTCTGGCAATTTACTATTTTTAGCAGTTTTTCGGTTCCTAAACTTCAGAGGCCATTTTGAGGGCCTAAATGAAGGTTTCTTGGGATAGATCGCCTAAAATATAGTGTAAGGATTTGAATGAGGCCCCAAAATGAATCTCCTTGATGACACCTTTCCAACGAGCTATCATGCACCCCAAATAGAGATCATATGCCAAAGTTACGCCCCTGGGAAGTTGATACACCAAACTACCCAAAATGGGGTCCACAAAACTATTGGATTTTCGTCTTCCGAGGTTAGGGTTTTGGATTTTATTTATGTTAAAAAATCTTGTAGAGCCTTATTATAACAATCATATTCTTGCGAATGTGAATAGCCGTCACATCTCTTCTCATAGATAAGATGCCACCATTCTAGCGAGTCTTTCACTCTGTATTTCTACAGTTTTGTACATTTTTCTCATTAATAGAAATTGTGTATTACTATATATCTGTGTCTCTTATTATATATCTGATATATCTTTGTTACCTTAATTTCTCTCTTGCAATATCTATACATATTTCTTTGTTATATCTTCGCTCTCATTTCGTGCTAAAAATAATCTGGATCAACAAGAGGGTTCCAAGGGGAGAATTACCCATGTTTATATATTTAACCCATTTTCCTAAATATACTATTGTATATGAACCTCTTGATTACTGATTGAATGTTCCAAAAGACAATCATTGAATACATGTAAGAGGGTTGGTGTGAGCGGTCACATCTTTCTGATTGAGTTTTTCCAAAGCCAATCATTGAATACATGTACGAGGGTGGGTGTGAGTGGTCACATCCCAAAGTTATTAGGCACATGGGGGTTGAGTACAATCCATTGGGAGAAGTACGATAGTTCAAAAAACTTGGGGAGTTAGTTGAGTTTTTACAAGGGAAGCAAACAGAGGGAAATAAAATGGAGTGGGTGTGTCCATAGGAAAGGCGAAGTCTGGAGTGCAAGATGGAACATTACTAGAGTGAATTGGATGTGCAGAACTGAAGAAACAAGTTATTAGGCCGTAAGAGTGGAATTCGGCGTGATTTTCACTGAAACAACAAGTGTTCTTGTTGGTTTTCTGATAGTTTTCCTAGCAACAATTTCCCTTGAGTTCCCATCTAAGAGATTCCTAGTTGCTTGTGCTAGAGAGATCTCAATAAATGAATGGTTCATTCCTTGGGTTAGCCTTAATAAACAGATGGCACATCCCTTTGGGAATCCATGATAAACGAATGGCTCATTCCTTGGTTTAGCCTCGATAAATGGATGGTACATCCCTTGGGTTAACCTTGGAAAACAAATGGTGCATTCCTTGGGTTGGGCAGGTCAAGAGGAAGAGAGATGGTGGAAAAGTTGGGATAGATATAGGAAAACATCAGTTGGGTTGAGAGATTTATGAGATGTGAGTGGACTATGAGAGACCTCCCTCTTTTGAGGATTGCTAGCCTTAGCTTGGGGGTGACTGGATGTTGATAATAATAATAATAATAATAATCTATTTTTAAGGTCACGACCAAGCCACACCAAATTGGTGTATAAGACCCCCTTGTTTGTGGGACAAGGGACCCCCCTTCGCCCAACGATTTGACTGGTAAAGTCTATGGAGGTATAATACCCTACCCCCCTCTGGATTTGATATTTGGAACAATCACTCTATGGTTGGGTGGAACGTCCATCCCAAGTAGTTGGTTGTACAATTCATGTTTAAGATAAGTCTTTTATCTTGTACTGAGTTATTTACATGTGTTATGGTTTTGCATGAATTCTACGTGAATGAGAATGACTTACATGCTACTGTAATGAATGTTTTAGTTGTATCTCCTATTCATTATTAACATGTTTCATGTGCATATGTTTTATGGTTATTGTTGTAGCTAAATCTGTTATAAATTGTAGTTGTACGTTATGTGAAAATGAATAACAACAAAGGAATGACTTTAATTAGCAGAAGTTGTGTGTTATGTATATTCCACACGTATTGTTTTCTATATGGAGGCTAGGCACGTTAATCAAATGGTATCATATTTGATGAATACAAAAAAATTGTGTGACGTGACCCAACCATGGTGGTTGGGTATGTTACAAAGTGGTATGAGAGCCTAGTTTTTTAACACTGAGCCTGGATGGGCCAATTAAGTGGAACACACAAGTGAAAATTATAGAGTTTGAAAGAAAATGGTTTGACATAATGTTAGGAAGTGTTAATTTACAAATTGTTTGAAAAAATGTTTATGATGTTCCGTGGTGAAATTGGATGAAATTGAGCAAAAGCCCCAAGTTCCTGCAACTAAATAATGGAAATTTCGAAGTGAACAAGTCAAATTTGAAAAGAAGCAAAAAAAAAAATTGTGTACATGGATTGATTTGGTTGTATTGAGCTTATTCATAGACCTCTATTGATGACCCAAGAAGGAATTTCATTTTTGGGTGAATTTGAGCATTTTGGGGATTTTGGAAAATAGGCGAAATCTGAAAAATTTCGGTATTTTTTTTTTGTACACTGATGCCAACATGACATGGGGGGGGCACATGTCAGTTGATGTGGCAGCATGTGACATGTACTTCCATGGTGGTAGGTACAGGGAGGAAAGGAGTTATAAAACGGCTAAGTGTTAGACTTATTCTAAGTCAGTGAGTCTGCAAAGTTAGAAAAATGACTAAGTGTTGGATTTATTATGAGTCTATGAGTCCGCAAAGTTAGAAAAATGACTGAGTGTTGGGACTTATTATGAGTCTATGATTCCACGAGTCTGGAAATATAGAAAATGGCTAAGTGTTGGACTTATTATGAGTCTATGTGTTCATGAATCCGCAAAGTTAGAAAACCGACTAAGTGTTGGGACTTATTATGAGTTTGTGAGTCCGTGAGTCTACAAAGGTAAAAACAGCTAAGTGTTGGAATTATTATGATTCTATGAGTCTGTGAGTCCACAAGTTCGAAGAAGTGGAAAAATGACGAAGTGTTGAAACTTTTCGGACTAACTTTTGAAAGAAAAGGTATAATATTGTGAGTCTATGAGTCTACAAGTTTGTGAGTCCGAAGAAGTGGAAAAATGACTAAGTGTTGAAACTTTTCAGACTGACTTATGAAATAAAAGTTACAAGATTGTGAGTCCATGATTCTGAAGAAGTGAAAAAATGACTAAGTGTTGAAACACTTTGGACTGATTTATGAAAGAAAAGTTACAAGATTGTGAGTCCATGAGTGTGCAAGTCTGTGAATCCGAAGAAGTGGAAAAATGACTAAGTGTTTAAAAATTTTGGACTAACTTATGAAAGAAAAGTTGCAATATTGTGAGTCCGTGAGTCTGCGATTCTGAATAAGTGGAAAATAATCTAAGTGTTGATACTTTTCAGATGGACTTATGAAAGGGAGAGTTATGATTTCGTGAGTTTGGAAGTCCGCGAGTCCATGAGTCCGAATAGATGGAAGAGAAATCTAAGTGTTGAAACTTTTTGGGTGAACTTATGAAATAAATAATTATGATACAGTATGGGAACATAATTGTACATAATTTCATGAATCTTGTTAATTATTTTATCCTAACAAATTATGTTGGTTATAGATCTTGCAGAATTAGAGGTACAGAAAGAAACTTAGTTCTTATATGAGGAATAAAGTCATGGAAGTTTCTCAAGGGTCTTACAGCCATGGGGAAGAGTTTAGAGGTCTACATATCAACATGGGGAATGCTAAGACATAGTCAAATGGAAGAGGAGATCAGAAATAGCCTATCACTATGATAAGTCTGCACAGGGAAGTGCATAGTTGCATGGATGATAATGAAAGTATTATAAAGGTTCAAGAAGAGATACTTCAGAGTTTAAACATGTTTCATAAGAAAGTTCAAAAATATTCTAGCACCAAGAAATAAGCTAGTGCTAGAAAAGTATCAACATCTACATCTCACAACAAAAGGGATGATCATGGAAATGATAGGCAATCAAGAATCATGAGCAATCTGCATCATTTTCCAATGTAGTCCACTAGAATAACTCATGCAAGTTCAAGACCACGAGGAAACCCAAGTGTGTCTCCTGTTTGGAGAAAAATAAGAAGGCTTGAAGTGGACATATTCCAAGGTGAACTCAGGAAAATAAATCCACCTACTCTCAATGGTGAGCACAGGAAGGGAGAAGATGCAGAGGCTTGGCTGTTGGAAATGAAGAAATATTTCCAGTTGCATGACTACCCATCCTAGGTAGAAGATAGGATTTCCATCTACCACTTGCAAGGAAAGGAAGACATGTGGTGGAATCAACTTAAGCAATCCAAGAATCTTGATGAGAATTGAATTTCATGGAGGCAATTCAAAGGATATTTCCAAGAGAAATATTTGTCTGAGCATTACTATGAGGGAAAGATGAAAGAGTTCTTTGAACTCAATTTGGGAAACATGACAATGGAGTAATATGAGAAGTGGTTCTTTGAATTGTTTAAATATATTGACTTCATCAAGGATGAGAAGGTTAAAATCCAAAGGCTTCTAAGTGGGTTACCCTCCTTTTATAGAGACAAGATTCAATATGACAACCCCAAGACCTTTTATGAAACCATAAGGAGAGAAAGGAACCTTTATGAGTAAAGAAAAGGAAGTCCAGTGTTCGAAAAGGCTTGGAATGAAAATATGAAAGAGAAAAAGGATCGAAGGCAGAAAGGTTTTAATTCACCCTTTTTCAGAAATAACTCCCAAGCAAGTCAGGAAGGCTAGGCAACCCAAAATGATCAAAATAATGTAGATTCATTTGGAAAAAGGCCAAGGCAACAGCTTGTTCAATGTTGGAGATGTGAGGGAGATCACTTATATAGGTACTTCCCTCATAAAGGAGAAAGAATGAGGAATTTCCACAACATTTAGGAGGCTGAAACAATGGAAGACATGGGAGGAAGTATGTCGAGGATTTATTCAGCCTTGGACAAAAAGAAATCAGAATACCAATCCCCCATGATCAAAGTGGAAGGTAAGATTGATAACCATCCCATAGAAATTTTAATTGATTTTGAAGCTAGCCATAGTTACATAAATGCTAACATTGTTGAAAGATTTCTCTTGCAAATATGAAATCATAAGAACTATTGGTTAGTTCAATTGGAAACAAGGGCTAAGAGAAATATCAATGATATGGTTAACGTTTGTCAAATAGACATGAATGGACATGTAAAAATCATACCATTGGGTTCATATGACTGTCTAATTGGCATGGATTGGTTGGAAAAGCATCATGTTATCCTAGACTACTACAACAAGGAAATCACATGTCTTGATGAGGAAGGGAAACAAGGCAAGATTCAGGGCATTCCAAGAGATGTAGTTGTAAGAGAGATTTCAGCTATGCAGTTGAAGAAGAGCTTCAAGAAGGGATGTCAGATGTTTTCAGCCCATATGGAGGAGGAAACCAAAGATAAAGTGGAAAGCATTGAAGACCATACGGTCTTGAGGGGTTTTCAAGACGTTTTTAGAGAAGTCCCAAGATTTCCACCAAAGAGAGAGATTGATTTCTCTATCGATTTGGTTCTAGGATTTTTCCCAGTGTCTAAGACACCATACAGAATGGGTACACCATAATTGAAGGATTTGTATATGTAGCTTGAAGAGTTTTTAAAAAGGGGGTATATACACCCAAGTTTGTCACCTTGGGGAGCCCCGATTCTATTTGTAAAGAAGAACAATGGAACCTTAAGGCTTTGTATTAATTTCAAGCAAGTTAATAAGGTTACCATAAAGAATAAGTATCCTTTACCCAAAATTGATGATTTTTTTGATTAGTTGAAAGGTGCAAGAATATTTTCAAAGGTTGACTTGAGATCAGGCTATCATCAAGTAAGGATCAGGGAAGAAGACATCAACAAGATAGCATTCATAACAAGATATGGGCATTATGAATTCATAGTAGTGCCATTTGGACTATCAAATGCCCCAACAGTTTTTATGTGTTTGATGAATGGAGTGTTCCGAGAGTACCTAGACAAGTTTTTTATTGTTTTCTTAGATGATATACTCATCTATTCCAAATCAGAAGAGGAACATCAACAACATTTAAGGACGGCGTTACAATTTTTGAGAGAGCACATATTATATGCTAATCTAAGTAAGTGCATCTTTTATGAAAAGAATATTCACTACTTGGGGAATATAATATCAACAACATGTATAGAAGTGGATCCTGAGAAGATAAATTCCATTAGAGGATGGCCAACGCCAAATAATGTGACAGAGGTCAGATCATTCATGGCTCTTGTTGGTTATTATCTAAGATACATTCAAAGATTGCATGTCCAATCACTTCTTTGCAAAATAAGGGTGTGAAGTTTGAATGCACTTCCAAGTGTGAAGAGATTTTTTAATAGTTGAAGGGAATATTGACAAGTGCTCCAATATTGAAGATTGTAGATCCAAATGAAGATTTTTTTGTGTGCACCGATGAATGTAAGGAAGGGATTGGTGGAGTCCTTAGTCAAAGGGATCATGTGGTATGCTATGAGTCCCGAAAATTAAAAGAGCATGAGAGGAATTATGCTACCCATGACTTGGAGTTAGTAATGATTGTACATGCATTGAAAATGTGGAAGAATTACCTTATGGATAATAAATTCAAGCTAAAGACAAACCACTTTGGTCTAAAGCATTTGTTTGGACAACCAACACTAAATTCAAGGAAAACTAGATGGCTAGAATTTCTGAGTGAATATGACTTTAAAATTAAGCACATAAATAACAAGGAAAATCAAGTAGCTGATGCATTCAATAGGAGAGCTCATGAAGTGCATATTGCATCCATTAGCCTATACATGACAGATCTGAAAGACAACATTATTGCAACAGTGGATTCAAATCAAAATTATTTAAAAATAAAAGAGACACTACAATAGGGAAATTTTTAGTAGAAATTCAATTATTATAAGTTGTAATAAGATGTAATTCTCATGTACAAAGGTAAGGTGCATGTGTCGAATTCTAGTAAGCTAAATTATACAACATTGAAGGGGATGCACAATGTGTCATATGTCGGGCACCCAGGATATCAAAAAACAATGGCAACAGTAAGAGGCCAATATTTTTGGCCAGGAATGAAGAAATAAGTGGTTAATTACATAGCCAGATGTTTGGAATGCCAAAAAGTAAAGCTTGAACATAGAAACCTAGTAGGTTTGCTACAACCATTACCCATTATGGAATGGAAGTGGGAATTTGTCTTCGTCGATTTTATTATTGAGCTTCCCATAACAATGAAGCAACATGATTCCATCATGGTGGTGGTGAACAAATTGAATAAAGCAACACACTTTATTCCAGTAAAGACTACACGCAAGGAAACAAATATTGCAGATATTTATATAAAATAAGTTTCTAGGCTACATGGAGTGCCTAAGGCAATAGTTTCAGACAGGGACCCAAAGTTTACTTCCAATTTTTGGAAGGGTTTGTTCAAAGGCTTTGGGAAAAATTTAAATCTTAGTACAACGTATCATCCAAAGTCCGATGGGAAAATATAAAGGACTAATAGAATAATTGAGGACATGCTTAGAATGTATGTGATGGATTATCCATCAAAGTGGGAAGATTATATCCATTTAGTTGAATTTTCCTACAACAACGGGTATCAGGCCTCCTTTAAAATGAGTCCATTTGAGGCATTTTATGGAAGGAAATGTAACACCCTAGTGAGTTGGGATAATCCAACAGACATAGTAGTTATTGGGCCAAAATTGCTAAAAGAAATGGAAGATCAAATGGAAAGGATTAAGAAGAAATTGAAGGCTTCCCAGGATAGGAAGAAAAGTTATGTAGACATGAACAAAGTTTTCAGATATTTCAAAGTGGGAGAACATGTGTTTTTGAAAGTGAAGGCAAAGAGGAGTTCGCTAAGATTATGAATTTTCCCGAAGTTGGTAGCAAGATATTGTGGTCCTTTTGAAATATTAGAAAAGATAGGGCCAATTGCATACATGTTAGCTTTTCCTGCATCCATGAAATTGCATAATGTATTTCATGTATCATTACTTAAAAAGTAAGTACCTGGTGATAATAATGTCATTGATCGGAATGTGATATAGGTGGAGCATGAAGGGGATTTCCAAGTAGAACTAGTACGCATCCTGGACCGAAAATTCAAAGTGCTCAGGAACAAATCCATATGGCTAGTAAATATTCAATGGACCTGCTACGGTCCTGAAGATGCTACTTGGGAGCATGAAGAAAACATGTGGGTGGAATACCCACAATTTTTTGATAGTTTTGAAGAAGACAGAATGCAAGACTCCATTTTGAGCAACTAGAGTTTTAGAACCACATCTCAGAGTCTTGGCCATCTGCACTGGGGACCTTGATAAAAGAATGGCTCATTCCTTGTTTTAGCATTGATAAACAGATGGTACATCCCATGGGAATCCCTAATAAATGAATGGTACATTCGTTGGGTCGACAAGTTGAGAGGAACATGAAATTTTGGTTGGAGTTGTTGCTGGAGTTGTTAAATTCCATAAATTTTATTTCTAAGTATTGTGATGTAAATTTTCATATATGTATATTGGCATAGAGTGCATTGAGGACGGTGCACAATTGTAGGGGAGGGGGAATGTAACATCCCAATTATAATCCCTAGTTTGATTAATGATTATGTAGATATAATATGTGGCTAGGACCAAGTGATGTATTGTGGGAATTGTATTTCAATGTTTTAATAATAAAATGTGATTCCAACTGCTAAGGGGACATGGAAAAGAGATGTGGCTGAATTAATCCACAAGAGAGGGGAGTGTCTAGGATAATGGGCAAGAGGGGTCCAAGGGTAGAATTACCCATGTTTATAGATTTAACCCATTTTCCTAAATGTGTTATTGTATATGAACCTTTCAATTTCTGATTGAGTGTTCCCAAACATTGAAAACATGTAAGAGGGTGGGTGCGAGTGCTCACATATTTATGATTAAGTGTTTCCAAGAGAAATCATTGAATACATGTACGAGGGTGGGTGTGAGTGGTCACATACCAAAGTTATTGGGCACATGGGGGTTGAGTACAATCCACTAGGAGAAGTAACGACAGTTCGAAAAACTTAGGGAGTTAGTTGAGTTTGTGCAGGGGAAGTGAACAGAGGGAAAGAAAAAAGAGTGGGTAGGGCTATAGGAAAGGATAAGTTTGGAGTGAAAGATATAGCATAACTGGAGTGAATTGGAGCTGGAGAACTGAATAACCTGATTTTCAAGACAGAAGAGTGAACTCCGGCATGAGTTGCACTGAAACAACAAGTGTTGTTGTTGGTCTGTTGATAGTTTTCCTAGAAACAGTTTCCCTTGAGTTCTCAGCTGAGATATTCCTAGTTTATTGTGCCATAGAGACCTTGATAAACAAATGGATCATTCCTTGGTTTATCCTTGATAAATGGATGGCACATCCCTTGGGAATCCCTGATAAACGAATGGCCCATTCCTTGGGTTAGCATTGATAAATAGATGGTACATCCCTTGATCCAGATTTATGAGCGGAACAAAATGAAATCAAAGATTTATAATATGAACACAGAGACACAGTGAAAAATAGAAGAGATACAATAAAACTTGACTTCTATTAAATAAGAAATATGTTGAAAACTGTAAAATGCAGACTGAAACAAGCTTGTTAAAATGGTGGCAACTTATCTCTAAGAAGAGATGTGATGACTATGCTCATTCACAAGAAGATAAGCATAATGAGGATTGGAAGACATTTTTACAATAAACATGAATGCAAAAACCATATACATCCAAAAACCTAAACCTAGGGGATGAAGCACTAAAATTCATGTGAGCCCCATTGGGGTAAGTTAATACATCAACTTCTCAGCGTTGTAAATTCCACATACGATCTTCATTTAGGGTGCACGATAGATCATTGGAAAGGAATCGATGAGGATATTCATTTTGGGGGCTCAATCAGATCCTTTTACTATCATTGAGGTGCTCGATAGTAAAAAAAATGATGTTTAGGCCCTCTAAATGGACCCAAAAGTCCGGGACCCAAAAAATTGCTAAAAATAGTAAATTTCCAAATAACTATTTTGAGCCAGTTGGACTAGGTGGGTGGCCATCGATGTCCTCCTGGATCAATCCTCCCCCCTTAGGAAGAAATGGTATCATTGCATTGAGTTCCCTCGTCAGATGAGAAAATTTATGATGAATTTGACCCCAGGTAGGCCACTTTCCTTGGGGTAGGAGCTCTCATGATTTGACAACCCGATAAAGTTGGATCCTTTGATGGAGAGTTCCCTTGACATGTGTGTCCATGAACCGATCAATGGATTCCTATTCCATGCAGTCAGGGTTGAGCTATGTTTGTATCAACTATTCTACTATCTCCGATGTGTTCAATAATGGTGGAAAATAGGTTCTAAGGAGGTCCACATTGAACATTGTGTGCAAGACAATAAAGGGGGGAATGGTGAGCTCAAATCATTGTCACCCACAAACTTGGTGATGGTGTATGGTCCATATCGAAGTGGACAAATATTCCGATGAGGCCATGTCAGGCATTCTTTCTACAAGTGCAACCAAACTTTGTCTCCCACATGAAACTGGTGTGACACACGATGTTGATAATGGCATTGCTTGTACTTGGCATTGGACTTCTGTAAAATATCCTGAACCCATTGGTGGATGTGTTGGATCCTCTCAATTAATCGGGTGGCTTTGTCAGCTTCATTTGGATCATGCAACGAGTCATCCTAAGTGGATGCAAGGGGTAGTGCGACATCCATGGGACCTAATGGTTGAAATCCCAACCCCACATGAAAGGGGATGTGATCGGTTGAGCTATGTATGGCTCTGTTTTAGCTATGTTGAACATAGGGAAGAATATCATCCTAGGTGTAGGGGTTCTTGGAATTATACATGCACAGGATGTGCATGATCATCTAGTTGATGACCTCAATTTGGCCATCCATCTGGGGGTGAAAGGAAGTGGAGTTGGTGAGCTTGGTGTCCAATAGTGACTAGAGGCTCGACCAGAATGTGTTGAGGAACCAACTATCCCAATATGAGATAATGGTTTGTGGGATCACAAAGTGTACCCACACTCATTCAAAGAAGAGCTTGGTAGTGGCCTTCGTTGTGTTTCTCTTCTTGCAGGTGGCCAAAATCACCATTTTGGAAAAGAGATCAACAAACCCAAAGACATAGTCATTTCCCCACTTGGTGGATGGAAGGCCCGACATGTAGTCAATTGAGATGGATTCCTAAGGATTTTTAGGAGTAGGAAGAGGAGTGTACATGCCTTGTTTCTTATTGGTCGGTTTGGAAATAGCACAGGCAGTGCAGGACCGAATATACTTGCAGACACCCTGTCGAAGTTTCAGCTAGTAGAAATGTCACTACATTACTGTCACTATCTTTTCCATGCCAAATTTTCTTGCCACCCCACTATAGTGGGCTTCCCAAATTAGCTTCTATCACTCACTTGATGGAAAACAGAGATGGAATAGATGGCACAACAACCCATCGTAAATATGGAAATTAGTGACAGTTGTGTTTACACCCAACATCTGGTAGGTGTTGGCAAAGTCAGGATCTATCTCATAGAGGTGGGGCCATCCAGATGTCTCCTGGTCATAAGATTCTAGCACTATGGTGAATGTCGCAACTAGAGGATGGTTGAGGAAATAAATGACTCAGTTGGTACTTCCTATTTTATACTTGATGTTGAGGTGGAACTGTTGCCAATATGTGGACCACTTATGATGGCAGTCATTCTGCAATTTTCCTTGTGTCTACATGAACTGCAGCAGCTTATGATCAGTGTGGATGTCTATCTCTTTTGAGAGAATGTAATGCCTCCATTGGTGACAGGCTTGCACAATGGAGTACATTTCTTTGTCATAAGTAGGGTACTTATGGATTTCATATGATAGTGTCTCACTGTGATAAGACACGGGGTGGTCGTGCTGAGTGAGGACAATGCCCATAGCATAGTCTGAAGCATCTGTCTCGATCTCAAAGGGTTTTTGTAGGTCAGGTAATGAAATCACTGGTGTTGAGCACAATAGTTTCTTTAGATCATCGAACTCTTTCTGTTGGAAAATACCCCACACAAATTTTCCCTTACCACCACCCCTGGTTATTTGGATGAGGGCCCATGCAATATGGGAGAATCCCAACATGAACCTATGACATAAATTGGCAAGGCCTAAGAATATGTGAAGCTTAGTGAGCATGGTTGAGGATGACCAATCATAGATGACTTGGATATTGGTTGGATTAACATGCACACCATGAAAATCAACAATGTAGCCTAGGTACTAGACCATGTCCATGCCAAAGGATCATTTTTCCAAGTTGGTGTATAGCTTGTGTTTCCGCAGAGTGTGTAGAACCTGTTGAATATGTTGCAATTATTCTTCCCAAGTCTTGTTGTATATGAGGATGTCATCCAGATACACCACCAAAAAATAATTAGTGAAAGGTCATAAGATATCATCCATCATCCTCATGAAATTTCCTGGGGCATTTGTAAAACCAAAGGGCATGACCAACCATTCAAAAATACCTTCTTTTGTGAAGGAAATTTTCCATACATATGTCTTTTCTATTGGGACCTGATGGTAGCTAGACTTTAGATCAATCTTACTGAAGTATTTGTCCCCCTTGAGATAATCAAGGAGATCGTCGATTCGGGGAATTGGGTACCGATTCCTGACTTTGATTTTATTTAGGGCCTGATAATCAATGCAAAATCTCCAGGTCCTGTCTTTCTTTAGCACCAACATGATTAGGCTTCCACAAGGTGATGAGTTGGGTCGGATGTGCCCCTTATGGAGCAGTTTTTGGATCTGATGCTTGATCTCCTCATTTTCTAGTAGAGAGCAGTGATAGACTGTCCAATTGTGTAGAGGTGCACTGGGGGCCAGATCGATGGGATGCTTGACCTAACAGTGCATATGTACCCCAATAGGTGATGAGAATATGTCTTTGTATTCTTCCATGACCTTATCCACTTGATTCTTCTACATGGAGAGGTCGGTTGCGGAGGCCATGGATGTGGTTGCAATATTTCTCTCATTCTGAGAGCGAATCAGGAAGAAGACAAACTTTCCGGTAAGAGAAATGACCTTCCTTCATTTCTTGGTAGAGATCAAGGAAATAACACTAGGTGGGACTACCTTGGGTATCCTCTACAATTTCCCATTTAAAGTAATAATAACACTGTGAGGACTAGACTCATATACAACATGAAATTTCCATAAATAAGATTGGACCAAAAGAACATCACAAACTTCAAGGGGAGGAGACATCACACAATACCTCATCTTTGAATAGATTGATGTTGTATGATAGACAACACTATTGGCTGACGCGAAGATCGCTTCCTTGACGGAGCCTTCTGATGGTGTAGGGTTGTGGATGCGACGTTATGGGAAGGGATAGCCACTTGATGACCTCTACTGAGATTAGGTTCTTCTAGATACCACTATCAATGATGAAGTGTAGTGGAGCACATTTTACTCACATCTGTGAATGAAAGAGGCACTCACCTTCCTCTGGCTCATCAAGTTCACTAGGATGGATCTTGGTGGTAGAAACGATGGAATTAGGTTCCATGTCAATGTTTCATCTCCTCTTTTTTGGTTCTATCTCAGATTCAGAACCCACATCTGATTCAAAGGCTTTTAACTCAACCACTAATGTCTGCATTGAGCGGAAATAAACAGTGTTATTCTAGGGGCTCTTATGGAAGTCACACCCATTTCCAGTATCTTTCTTCGTCTTCTCATTTTCCTTCGTTGATTGCAGCTTGGACTAGTTTTCCAGAGGTTTCCCATATTTTATTTGTCCTTTTTTCTATGGGTTGGGGCTGCCCTTTCCTTGCTTCTACTGTGAGGGGTTCCCAGACCCAAACTACCACGTCTTTTGTTTAATCTTCTACTCAATTTTGACGACATATCGATAGGTCGTGCCCAAGGATGCACTGTCCAAAAATCCATTTTTGTCTGGATGTATCTATGCATACCGTCATGTTACTTGAGCACCAGATGTCACTCAAAATATTTGATACCCAAATTGGTGCACAAGGTATGGATGACATTGGTGAACTTTGACACTGTTTGGTCTCTTTCCTGTCACAGTGTGGTCCATATTGTATACAAGTCATCATAAATTCCAACATGGTAGTATTGTTCCTTAATAACATCCTTGAAGGAACCCCAAGTGGGTGAAACTACAAATAATTTGGATCCCTCTATTTCCTTTTTCTCACATAAAATATCCCACCAATATTTGACATGGGGGACGACCTTGAGGACCGTGAATGTAATCTTTTCTCTATCAGAAAAGTTGTGGACGAAAAAATACCCTTCTAGAAGGTTTAACCATTTATCTATGACATCCACATCTATTTTACCTTAAAATATAGGAATATCAAAATTGATCTATGCCTTGAAGGGGGCAACACCTCCACTTGAGGTGGATGTGCTACTTGTTAGCAGTTGTCGAAGGATTCGTGCAAATTTGTCCATCATCTCATTCCTCTATCGCTCAAGGGATTCCTCGAGCAACATTTTGAAAGGATCTCATGTCCCGTAGAACTTATTTTTTCCCACCATGGAATATTTCTTGGGCGTTCAAGAGTAGTTTTCCTCAAGAGAAACAAGCTCGAGACCCAATTCTCTATACCCTGACCGCGTCGAGGACATGCATTAAAAAATCACAAGGAGCAGACCGTTCTGATACCACTGATCTGTATTTATGAGCGAAATGAAATGAAACCACAGACTTATAATATGAACACAAAGACACAATGAACAATAACATATATACAGTAAAACTTGACTTCTATTAAATAAGAAATATGTTTAAAACTGTAACATGCAGATTGAAACAAGCTTGCTAGAATGGTGAAAGCTTATCTCTAAGAAGATATGTGAAGACTACGCTCATTCACAAGAAGATGAGTATAATGAGGCTCTAAAGGAATATTTATAATAAACATGAATTCCAAAACCCTAGAAATCCAAAAACCTAACCCTGAGAGATGAAGCGCCAAAAGTCATGTGGGCTCCATTGGGGTAAGTTAGTACATCAACTTCCTGGGGTTGTAACTTTTGGATACAATCTCCCTTTAGGGAACATGATAGCTTGTTGGAAAGGTATCGATGAGGAGACTCATTTTGGGGGCTCAATAATAGCCATTGGACATCGTTGAGGTGCCCGATAGTGAAAGAACGATGTTTAGGCTCTCAAAATGGCCACGGAAGTTCGAGACCCAAAAAACTGCTAAAAATAGTAAATTGTCAAAAGAATATTTTAAGCCAGATGGACTAGGTAGGTGGACACTGATATCTTCTTGGATCATCCCTTGGGTTAACCTTGATAAACAAATGATGCATTCCTTGGGTTGGGCAGGTCAAGAGGAAGAGAGCTTGTGGAAACTTTGGGATAACTGTAGGAAAATATCAGTTGGGTTGAGATATTTATGAGTTGTGAGTGGACTATGAGAGACCACCCTCTTTTTTGGATTGATAGACTCAGGTTGGGGTGTCTGGCTATTGAAATTTGGAACAATCAATCTACGTTTGGGTGGAATTTTTGTCCCAAGCAACTGATTGTATGATTCTTGTTTAAGATAAGTGTTTTATCTTGTACTGAGTTATTTACATGTTTTATGGTTGTGCATGAAATCTACGTGAATGAGAATGAATTACATGTTGTTGTAATGAATGGTTTAGTTGTATCTCATGTTGATTATTAACATGTTTCATATGCATATTTTGTATGGTTATTGTTGTAACTAAATCTGTTATAAATTGTAGTTTTAGGCTATGGGAAAATGGATAACAACAAAGGAATGGCTTTAATTAGTTTCATGTTATGTATATTATGCACATGTTTTTGTCTAGATGGAGGCTAGACACGTTAATAAAATGATATCATAGCTGATAAAGACAATGTTTTTGCATGACATGACCCATACATGGTGTTTGGGTACATTACAAAAGGAACAATCTAGATGTTTCCAGTCAATGGGAAACATCTCAAATTTTTTTTCTCTTGAGATCTTTCAGCTCCAACTTGCATATAGTTTTTTTTTTTGTTTTCTTCTCCTGTATATATTCCCTTAAGTCTTTTATTTCATGTGTTTTACTGAATCCATAGCCCAATGATTGAGATTTTGGTGTTCTTAGTAACTCACTGGGGGTTACTGTCCCACAGTTGGATCTAGTTGTTGATTTTAAAATTTGTTAAGTCCTTCGTAAATTCCCTCATGTGTATTCCATACTAAGAAAATTTTTCTCTTTTTCGTGGGTTCTTGAGTCATTTCCATGTTTGTTCAAACTTTTTCCTTCTCCAAACTGCATCATTTTGTTTCATCATTATCGTTTCACGCCTATACTTAGAATTTTTCTTGAAATGTTTCATCACGGGTCTAAAGTAATTCTCCAATTCACTTACTATCATCGCGACCCTTACATTCGACCAATTCTCCATACTTAGTCTATTTTCCATACTTCACTACCTCCACGATATTTCAACACTTAGCCAATTTTCAAACTTCATCGTGGTTTCACGATCATTTTATTATTCCTCCCATAACCATCACCTCTTTGTCTGATCGATCCATTTCTAACACTTGGTCATTTTCTTGAATCTCATTGCAGGTCCGCGGGTTTATGCCCATTTCATTTTTCTTTACATATATATGATCCTCCACCACCCGCGGTAACCCATGCCTCATCTTGTCACTCTCCCCAAGATACATTTAATGCAAATCTTATGGAAAATAACAAATGGTTAAAGTATTAAAAGGTCATTATTAATGGTGATCTTCTCAATACAATTTAAATTTAATTCATATTAATCAGTCCTTTGAAAGAATAGTTTCAAGGTAAATTATGGTAAAAAGGTTTACTTTGGTATTAACCTTATAAAAGGACTGTACATTAATCTGCCAACTTCTTTAAGCATGAAAACCAGAAGAAAGGAGAACTTATGTGGAGATACCATCAACACATTTGGATGAGAAGATCAAAAGTTTCAATGGTTTAGAGCATACAAGTATTATTATACATTTTAGCCTATGGAGAGAAGTTATAATTATATTTGGACATAAGGAATTGATTTAGTAGGTTGTTTTCCAGAGTTTTTTTATTCCAAAGAGTTATTTTCATGGTGTATATATAAGCTTGACAAGAACCAGAGAATTATTCAGCTACAAGGACAGTCTTCTATTTCTCTAGCACCTTCAGTTTTCAAGAAAATGTCTAGGATACCAAAGCAAACAATGATCTTTAAAGGTGATGAAGATAAATATTTCCTAAAGGAAAAAAGTGGTAGATGGGAGCTCCTGCAACAATATCTTGAAGACTTGACAATAATACCAGAAGATTTATCAAGCATCCAAGCTAGTTTGTTAAAGAATCCATATAAAGAGATGGCATGGCTATTTGATAGTGTAGCTAGTCAAGAATCTACCGCTACCATTCCCCAACTAGATTTATATATATTTCATTTTACAATTCATGAGAAATAAATTTTTGATTGGGTGAAAATAATATCTGGGGAATTATCTTTTCACCTGTCAAATTTCAAGAATAATAAGAAATTCTACATGTCCTCATATCTAATCTTCGCCATTACTTATTGTCATGTTTTTGAAGGCCTGCATTTACCCAAACAAGTAAAGTATAATATCGACCTTTTACATATGTGGTACCTAGCCTTGTGGAAATAGAAAACTATGTACCATTTCTATGAAGTGCACAATGCATTTGTTTCCTCCTTCAAAAAGCTCATTCTTGGGTCAAATACATCAAGACTATCTTTAGAAGTAGCAACCCTTTTGGATAAGAGAGGAATATTTGAGGTGATGGAACACTTTAGTATTATAATATTTTATTGTTCTCTAGAAATACCTTCATATCTTGAATATTATGTGTCAGTTAAGATATTTGTTGTAGAGGTGTGCAAACAATACAAATTCTAGGCATGTTTCTTCCATGAAAAAAGGAAAAATATTTTTTTTTTCCTTTGACTTGGAGAATAGGGGAGATAACACTGAGAAATTCTATAAACATTGATGAGATTTCAGTGCAATTTGATCAATTTAAGTTAAATTTAAAAGGAAAAATCGAAAGGTTCGATCCTAATCAACTGTTTATGAATCATATGATATATTTTTGCTATGGTATTTCATTTACGAACACATTTGTATTCAAAGAGGAGGAAGATGATATACATAACCCTTAGGAATTTTCTGTTGGAAAGAAACAAGATGAATTGAAACTATTGTTAGCACCATTGAAAAACATAGGCAATGGGGAAAATTTGTTAATGAAAGGAGTACCATGTCTCCTACTGTTTCACAGGAAAAAGTTCTACCAAACAAAAGATCTCATTCAACAACGTAGGAACAAAGGAAATATTCACTGGATAGATCTGATGATGGAGGAGATCATAACCCTCCTAAAGGAAGTCTTGAAAGGCCTCATAAACTCCCAGTGACTAGTAAAACAAAAATACAAACAAATAGAGAAGGATAGAATGAGGATTCACTTGAAGATGGGATTGTTCTTGAAGACATGGACCTAGATGTGAACATTGAAGATATCAAATTTCCTGATTAAGAATGGAGACTTCAAGAAATTATAGAAGTCGCGGAAACAATAGATACACAAGAACCAATCTTATTTGAGGAAGAATCCTTAACTTTGCATAGTTACCTGTTTGAAAAACGTTTGAAGAAATTAGTATTTGAAAATTTTCATTCAAAGAATTGAAATGTTCAAGGGAAATCAAGCTTGGAACTTGACCTCAATGGAGTTCCACCATCCAAAATTGTACAAATTCTTGAAGCCACGGGTCAAGCTTTAAATATTTTTGTTAATGAAATGGAAAATGAAAATGTCACCTTAAAATAAATAATCAAATAAGTAGAGAGTTCTTTGATGCCTCCACCCATATTTTCCATCCCAATTGCTACAATGCATTCCTAGAAGAGCTTTGATGGAACACCATAATATAGCTCAAGATTAAGAGGAACATTGGGAGGGCCCACTAATTCGTCCATTGCTACTTTGTTATATAGCAGTAGGGTTTGTAATTTGTTCTTTTACTTTGTAGACATCATTACTCTGTTTTCGATTTCATGCCTTTGATTTCATATATAACATGTTTTGTTCCTAATTCAAATTGTGTAACTTTGTAATGATTTCGTCCTGCTTTATGATATGAATCATGCTAATAATATAACTTTGTTTCCATTTCATATGTGAAAAATGCATTGTCTCTCAAGTTATAAATCAAAATAATATTGTTTGGTTTCGAGAACTTGTATCATTTGGATTTCATACTTAGAATTTTGAGCATTTGGAATTGTCAATGCAAGAGTTATGTAGCTTCTAGACTTTGCATGCATGGTGTGTGGATCGATTCTCTCTTTTTTCCTTTATCGCCCTTTTATTTTACTAATTAAATTGTTTTGAGTGCAGGAAGAACAAATACCACTAAAGGTTAAACGATAACATTGAGTTTAATTCTGTTATGTGAAAATTGTGTACCTCACAGTGAAAGAAACATAACATGTGCCTTTGAAAACTCTAAATTGTTAATCCAGTGAAGATCATTTCCTTTTCTTTTGCAAATTGTTAATGTGTGGAGTAGAATGTTTTTCTCAGTAGTATTTTACATGCCTTTTTTTCTTTTGCAATTAAAAGAACAATGTCATTGAAGGTAGGAACAATATTTTCTCCAAGAATTGCATATAGGAACATTTAAGATTTGCTTGAGTGAAAGCCTATAGCATGTTCCTAGCAAATAACTTCTTTGTTTTTATACCCAGTGAACGAGATTCTTTTCATATTGTTTTAAATTGTTTTATCTTTAGTTTCCCACAACTCACTACAAAAACTCATTGAAGGAATGAAACTTTAGTAAGCTACTCATGAAAGATCTCATGAACATCCATGTATGAAATATTGTGATTCAGAACCTTTATAACACTAAGTTGTTTTTATATCCCAGTGATAAGTCCTTTGGTGATTTGTCATTTGATTTCATTTATTTCATTTCGAAGTGTGTTTTGTTAGTAAAAGTTGTTAGCATATGTTAGAATAGTCTTTGATCATGCATTTCTTGTGCTTGCATCTCGAAGTCTACGAACTCCTGGATTGATGATTTAATGTTTGGAATTTAAGAAATTAAATTAACTGACATTTTTGGCATCGTTGTTGGGGAGATGCTAAAGGGATTAAATCATAGGTATATGTTTTTAACAAGTTTCCCGTTTTGTGTGTAATTTAGATATAATTGCAAATTTTGGGAGGAGAAGTGGTTATACGCAAAGGAACCCTTACTTCAAAATTTTTAGAAGGGTTCTATCCCAATGCATTCACTTTAGTGAGTTTCTCCGAAGCCTCGTTGTTTCCTTTCATGCAAGTCTGTTTTTATGAAAGTGTGTTTTCTTTCAGTTTTATTAATGGAAAGGAAGAATGTAAATCATATCAATAGATAAATTTGTGATACAAGGGTATTATTAACGTGAGGGCATCTGAGTACATTATGAGTTTTTTCTTTGAAATTTTTTTATTTTAGCAAATTTCATTTATTTCTTTAAAATAAAAAAGTTTTTCTTAAGGTATTGTAAGAATCCCCAATATACTAATCCATGTTGCAATACAAGAACTATTTTCTAGCATGAATAATTAAAGCATGTTTGATAATCTGTTGAGTAAAGGAGAATGTTACTCCAAGAAATATCTCAAATCCTAGAAGTAGCCGAAAACATATCTTCATCTCAGGAGGAGAAAATCCTGACAACCATCAATAACATATATACATGCGGGGAAGTGATATAAGAGAAAGAATTGCATGATCAACATCAAGAAGACCTAGAAGAGACAAAGATCCATGGAAAGCATTTAATGAAGATCAACTAGAAGAACATGAATATGAGGAATTTCTACCATGTTTTTCATCAGATCCTTTATGCATTCAAGAGACCAATCAAAAAATAGTAAAATATATGCATGGCATGACAAAGGAGGACATACAAAGAAGTGCTAATGAACAAGCAAACCAACGACAACATGACTGCATTGAAATTTATTTCCAGGCAACCATCAGAATGAGGCACCACTCTATTCTTCAATAGTTCTTAACATCATCACAATTAGGGAAGTTGGTCCCTCATGTTATAATACTTATCAAAGTATATTTTTCAAACTGGAATGTGAGTACATTTGTAATCGTATTACACACATGGTTACATTGGAAATACTCCTACACTTGAAAACATTTTTTTTGTTTTTCAAGTAGAGTAGGATATTATAATAAATAAATAAATAGAATAGTAAAGATAAAAATAACCTTCATTGTGAAAAACAGGTGATTGGTGCAACTAGACATGAATCTTTATTGAAAACCAAGATTCATGGTGGGAAAGATTCACAATAAGTTTGGTAAGTTCATGTTGGTTCCATTTTTTACTGTGGTTCTTCAAAATGATTTTTGTTTTATGCTTATGTTAGATTATGTGGGATTCCTTATGGACCACCTTCCAACAAATTTCATCCCATCAACTCCAACACATCATCTGGGATCAATATTATAGATGGTTATAAGTACCTTGGTACTTGCATACATAAATGGAAATCCCCCTCGCTATCAACAATGGGAATTCATCAAGGTCTCTTAATTGACAGATCTTACAAGTGAGTCAACTCCAACACACTCATTTGTTCTTGTCAAGATGTACTTAGGTACCTTGACACTCATTTTCATGACTGGTGAGTTGTCTCACATTGGTTAAACATTTACATTAATGGTCGGTAATCCAATGAATTCTTTCTATGTTTGACTTCAAGTAAGTTTATTCAAATAGATTTAATTGTACAACTATGGGTTATATATGAATACTATAGGGTTTATGGTATCAATAATAGCTTGCAACAATTTATTTTCTTATTCTAAAATCTCATGTAGTAGCAGTTCATCAACACATTCATATATTGTTCTAATAAGGGTTTCCATTCAGTATCAAACAATCATCCTGGTATAGTTTAATTTGTTGGCAGTCACCACAACTCCTTTTCATTCATTTTTTCTTCCAACAAGTCAACAAATTTAATCATGTCCCATAGTCAACACTTAGTTTTCATCCCTTAGTATGCATCATGTTCCACAAGTTCCTACTTCAACCTGCAATATAATTTGACTTCTAAAGAAAAATTTTCCTTCAACAATTGATGTGTTTATGTAGCTAACTCTGCCTCTAACATCATCCCACATGTTTGGTACACTTGAAGACTCCCTATCTTATCTTATACAACAATTTCAAATTTCATTTTCTTTGGCAATAAAAAGGATATGAATATTGTTGGGACAGGCAGATTGGCTAGTTTCAAAAGGAGATAATCTATGGTTAGTCGTGACTCAGTTTCTCAACATGTTTTACTGATATAGAGCTTGAAGCAACCCCTGTTTATCCATTGTCGACATTCCTTCTCTCCAACACTATAATTCTTGCAAAGACACCTAGATTAACACAACTTTAATTTTTGATCCAACACAATAGATTTTTTTTTCAGTTTTCCAGTTCAATAATATTTATGTCAGTCAACAAGGATGTAGATAATGCATGATGAACATAGGGGGAACATCTTCATTCCGACAAGAGTTTATTACTCTAGAAATTCCATTAGTTCAATTACATTTCCAAGGGTATCTGTTTACTGCAGGATACCTTCATTCCAGTAATCAACCTATATCTACAAAGGACTAGTTTACTATCAGAATCTTCAGTTTCGATAGTACACCAATGTATCTTATCAGTCATATTACTACATTACTACTGGAACAACCAATTTGGGTATGCCAGTGTATATCAATGGAAGGTAATCAATGTGAAGTAAATTTCTATTTATGTATGTTTATTACAACATGAGGGTTAATGTAGCCTATGATATTGTTGAAACCTTTTATCTCCCATTTTTTGTCCACATGCATAAACACGATCATAAACTATAATGATAATCATTACCTTATCTAAAATTACATCGCCATCTTTCCAACTAATGCATGCACCTGATGTGACAATCCATCATGTATGGTTTACCAACCCCTTGCATGATTTGAATCACGTGAAGGAATCAAATTTAAGTTGGTCGTTACATTCATTCACTCAACCTTAAAATACCATCAACCCTACTCAACCCATCATTTATTTTGGTATCACATACAATGAAGGAGTTGGTGTTGAAACAAACTCTTCATACTTGAGCAAGGTTGTGAGAGAGATATAATGAAGAAATGGACAGTTTTTATAAAATAACTAGCATGGGTGGAATTCTTCAAAATTATCCCAAGAGTAGACAACTTTTTCAGGAAGTGGGATGGATGTTGTTTTGTGAAAAGTTGAAAGGATATAATAAAAAAATTACTAAAGAATTCACCGAGTTTTGATGGACATGGAGCTCATAAATTTGGTGTTGCATGTCACTGATAGATCTATTGCTTCATGCACCCTAATTCCACCAAATTGTGAGCATTGGTTTAAAGGTAAAAGAATCAGGGTATATTACAATCATTTTTTATTGTCATACCATCACAATCCATATTGGAGAAAGGG
The DNA here is from genome assembly GCA_009831015.1 of Picea engelmannii. Taxonomy (NCBI): domain Eukaryota; kingdom Viridiplantae; phylum Streptophyta; class Pinopsida; order Pinales; family Pinaceae; genus Picea; species Picea engelmannii. Next base: position 87,635 of record ML818632.1, on the reverse strand, counting down.
GATTCCCTACATATGGGTCGAAGAAGAATGGAGGGACATTCTTTTTCGTTGTCCAAAACCACATTACTTATGAAGGAAGGTGCGCAATTATGTTTTTATATCATATGAGGTTCCTATTGCAGTTTCAAGAAGGACAAAGGATGAATCTCCCATTTTTATTTTGGAGAATTTTAACCAAGATGGCCTCTCATGTTCAAAAACACTCGGAGAGTATTTATACCAACCTTTTCCATCATGGACTGGTTAAATTACTTTTGGATGACATATTGAAAAAGTAACATTAGACATGGAACCATTTTGTGTTCTAGAACGGATTTGATGAGAATCCTTCTTGGACCTCTGTTGATCAGTATAAAGAGAAATATTCCAAGAAGATCTAGACTACACCTATTAAGAAGAGGAAGGTCGTCACATAAATACAACCAAAATATATAGAGAATCCCTCTTTTGAGAGACATGAGAAAGAGCCCTTGGGAAAATGAAATTACAACAAAATAAAGAGGTTTGTGACAGAGGAGTCACTTGCAATGCTATCCGTAGAAGCACAACCCAAGGCCACAAAAGATACCCTTCATGATAAATGAGAAGGAGAGTCCTCAAGAAAATGTAAATCTATCAAGAAGAAGGGTGTCGTGGTAGAGGAAACTCTTGTACCATGATATTCAATAGAAGTGCCACCTGAGGTTTTTAAGGATCCCCCTACTACCCCAAAGTCCTTGGGAAAATGTAAATTCAGAAAAAGGAATAAGTTTGTGTGACGCAGACATCACCTTTTGCCTTGGCAAAGATTCTACGCTGACCTCGTGGTCTTAACAGATCGTTCTAACTTCACCTTCAAACTGAAGTGGCTCTTTCGATTCCTCACAAGAATCTTTGTTAAAAACCCAATTCACAGGTCATTCTCTTTTCCCTTGTCACAACTTCTGTGCATACCTGATCTCTTCCTAATCGAAATTTCGAGTTTCGGGGATTCACGATCCGTGTTGTCGAGAACCTCAGCCTTCTCGATTCCCCAATCTCCGATATTTTGAAATGTTGAAACGGCTTCAACAGCGGTTAGTCTCCGTGGCTACCTTTTGGTCCACATGACCACTATTCCATATGATCACAGTCCCTAGTCTTTCGCGATTTCGGGCTTTCGAATGCTGAAACGCATGGACCCCTTTGTCCTCAAGATTCTTGATCCTCTGAATCCTGATTTCCCGAAATGGTCTCCCTTTCAATATTTTCCTTCGAAGACCTAGATTGTTGCCACGCGTCCCCTAGAGATGGACGGTCCTCGTCACTTCACGGTTTCGGGAACTAAAATGCTTATGGGTTCTTTCCCTCGGAACTCCTGAAGTTATGATTCCCGACCTCCTATATGTTGAAATGACGTCAGTCGGCCCCACACTAGATCTTTCCACCTCATCGGGGTTTCGGACTTCGCGGTTCCGAAATGTGTGTGCTTCCTATCTTCAGGATTCACGAAAAACTGAATCCCGAAATGTCGATGGCTTCCAATCTCCACCACGTGTTCCAACCGATGAATGATCCTCGATCATTCGTCATTTCACGAAGTCAAATGCCGATGTCCTTCTGTCCTCTTGAACCCCGAAAATTCGACATGCGAAATGTCGACGAGCTCTTGATTATCGCCACCTGTCTCAACTAACGGATGGTCCTGATTCAGTCTCAAGATTTCATGACTTGCAATTCCCCGATGTTGTAGTTTTTGTGTCAACTTAAAACCCTGGTAGCCGAAATACCGATGGGTGCTTGATCTCCGCCACGTGTCCCAATAGATGGATGGTCCATATCAAGATCGGGGTTTCCACTATGAAGTGACATGATCTCCTGTCCTCTAGACTCCCGAAGTCCCAAATTCTGAAGTTTCGATATCCCGACGCCTTTCAGGACCTTCACTCTGCCTACGAGAGTTTAACCCTCATGCAACTCTAGTCAGATCCTACGGCTGATGGGTAACTAGGTGAGGATCCAACGGCTCATGATCTCTTAAGCTTGAAACTCTGGAAACAACCGTAACCTCCTTGCTTCTCTATCAGATCAGACAACTGGCGGGATTTCGCTAATCCTCTACAAAGAAATTTGATCATTCATCTCTTCCCTTCCACAACTTCCATCCTTTCAGGAACCTCCTGCACGCATTCCTTGCGGCAACCCTCAATCACTTCAGTGTTGAACACATTTAACTCCGTGCACTCCTTGCAGTGACAAATCCTTCAATAGCTTCTCAGGTTTCAAACCCCGGATTCAAGCTCAGTTTGTGCACACATTGCACGACTCCTGTGCCTAATTGCACCTTTGAGGGAATGAGAACAAAAGCTAATCTATCTGAGCTTTTAGAGACAAACCTTTGAACCCTTTTTGTCAACACACTCCTTGCGAACAACTCAACTGCACTCCTTGCAGGAACCCTCGCTCAGATAGAGAAACAATTGAAACTCATTTCCTAAATCTTTCTCTCTCAAACTTCAAACATTTAACAAGAAATCATCCATACACAGTATAGAAATAAAATGTATAACAGAAAGAGTAAAATTATGAACATACCATTCAGCATACACATACAAGAAGCAACTACAACGCCATGAATCTGAATTAAGACTTCTTCTATTAACTTAATCTTTGTACATGGGTGTTTTTCAATTACAGTTTCTCTGTTCCAACTCTGTATGCTCTCTTTTCTTCCTCTTGGTAATGTTCTTCACTACTCTGCTCTCAATTGGCATCCTCCTTCTATGTTACAATTACACAATGAGGGTGTCTATATCTGTTTTCCCTCCACTCCTAAAACTGTCAACTCTGAGAATTCAAAGCTACCCGCTAACATAAATGCTTTCTACCTACTATGGATGAGAGTGGATCGCTCAAGGTCCTTTACAATATATAAGTATGCCTCTCCTTAACTATCAAATTTACATTTTGGCACATTTATCTTCAAAAGTTTTTAAATAATTTATCATGTGTCTAAAATGTGTTGGCGCTTGCCCCACACTCGCTTGACATTGGCGATGCTCCTGCATCATACTCCCTCGCTTGAAAATTTTCATGGGCTCCTGTCCATGAGCTCTCACACAGTCTGTCCATGCTTCTGAATCTCTGCTTCATTCTCCCAGCTAGCATCTTCAACTGGATTTCCTTTCCACTTGACCAAGTATTCAAAGTATTGTCTTCTTCTGGTCTTCTTGCTAATTCTTTTGTCTAGTATGCTTTCCATCTGTGGCTTCTTTGCAATAGGCATCTGCTCTATCCATTGGATCTCTTGTTGTTCATCACTTGTTCCTGCTTCTTGAGTTTTGTATGGGTACAAATCTGAGACATTGAATATTAGAGAAATTCCGATCCCATCGGGTAATTCAATCTCATAATCATTTGCTCCAAATTTATTCAAGACCTTACATGATCTGATCTTCTTCATCTTCAGTTTGTTATATGTCCCCTTCGGGAACCTTTCCTTTCTCAGATGTGCCAGAATCAAATCACCAACCTCAAACTAAAGTTGTCTCCTGTGTTGATCTGCTCTTCATTTATACTCCTGGCTCGAGTTCTGTAAATGCTCCTTCACCTGGTTGTGAAATTCTTTCATCTCCTCTGCGAAGTCTTCTGCACTAGCGCTCCTAGTCGCAATCTGTTCTGAATCCCTCAGCTCAAAAATTCCTCTCAGCTACATGTCATAAACAGTTTGAAATGGAACTTTTCCTGTGCTTCTGTTGATTGAATCATTATAAGAAAACTCCGCCTATGGTAATATGTTGTCCCACTGGCTGTGGTGTTCTGTCACCAAGCTCCTTAGCAAGTCTCCTAAACTCATGTTTACGACTTTTGTCTATCCATCCGTCTGAGGATGATAAGTTGAAATGAATGATAAATTTGTTCCCAGCTTCTTCCATAAGGTTCTCCAGAAGTGTCCCACGAACTTAGTGTCTCGATCTGAAACTATGCTCCTTGGTAAGCCATGAAGTCGAATGACTTCTTTGAAAAACAGATCCGCAATGTTAGTTGCGTCACTAGTTTTCTGACATGGAATAAAGTGTGCCATTTTGGAAAATATATCCACCACCACAAACATTGAGTCAAAACCTCTTTATGTTCTTGGCAACCCCAATATGAAATCCATGCTGACTACATCCCACGGCCTCTCAGGTATTGGCAATGGTTGATAAAATCTTGCATTCTGTCTCTTTCCTTTCGAATGCTGGAAAATTCTGCATCTATCCATGAACCTCTTGACATCTGCTCGCATTCCCAGCCAAAAATATGACTCATTCAATTTTGTGAATTTCTTATCATGACCAAAGTGCCCGGCCAATCCTCCACTATGTTTCTCCTTCAGCAAATTCTCCCTCATGGAGCATTTTGGAATACAAAGTTGATTACCTTTAAACAACAATCCTTCTTGGATTATGTATTATGTCCATTGGCTTCTATCTCTGAGAATTGGATTCTCAGCTGCTTCATATGACTTCTTAAAATATGGATCATCTCTGTACATGTCCCTAAGGTCATCAAAACCTAGTGTTTTAACTCTGAACCCCTGCAATAGCAAACATTTCCTTCTCAAAGCATCAACAACCTTGTTAGCAGTTCCAGAAATATGCTTAGCTACAAAAGTAAAGTTCTACATGTATTCAACCCATTTTACATGTCTTTGATTCAACTTTTCCTATCGAGTCACAAACTGCAGTGCATGATTGTCACTGTATAGGACAAACTCCTTTAGAATCAAATAGTGTCTCCACTTCTTTAATGCCTAAATGATAGCATAGAACTCGTTGTCATATGTGGAGTACTTCACCTTCGCTTCATTCAGCTTCTCATTGAAGTATGCTATCAGCCCATCTTCTTGACTTAAGACTACCCCTATTGCAAATCCACTTGCATCGCATTTCACTTGAAATGTTTTTTGGAAATCAGGCAACACCAAAATTGGTTGTTCTGTGATTTTCCTCTTCAACTGATTAAAACTCTTCTCGGCCTCTTCTGTCCAGTGAAAATATTTGTGTCTTTTCTTCACTGTGTCCATCATCGGTGCACTAATTCCACTGAAATTCCTGATGAACTTCCAGTAGAAACTAGCCAATCCGTGAAAACTTCTCACCTCAAATATGCTCTTCGGTGATGGCCAATTCTTGATCACTTCCACCTTATCTGGATCCATCCTTAATTTATCTGCAAAAATAACAAAGCCCAAATAGATGATTTATGTCTTCATGAATAAGGATTTCTTCATGTTTATCAACAGCTTCTCTTGCTGTAATCTCTTCATCACTGTAGCTAAGTGTTTTAGATGCTCTGCCTTTGTTTTACTGAAGATCAGTATATCATCCAGATACACATTGACAAATTCTTCGATGAACTCCTTCAGGGCTTCGTTCATCAACCTCATGAAGGTACTTGGTGCATTTGTTAAACCAAATAGCATAACAAGCCATTCATACAACCCTTCATTAGTCTTGAAGGCTATTTTCCATTCATCACCTTCCCTCATATGAATATGGTGATATCCACTTTTCAAATCAATCTTCGAAAAAAAAATTGCTCCACTTAAGCAATCCATCAGATCATCCATCCTTGGTAATGGAAATCTATACCTAATGGTTATCTTGTTAATTTCCCTTGAATCAGTACACATCCTCCAGCCTCCGTCTTTCTTTGGACTGAGTACTATCGGAACAACACATGGACTCAAGCTTTCTCTAACCAACCCTTTATCCAACAAATCCTGAACTTGTATTTTGACCTCTTCATTCTCCTATGGTGTTAATCTATACACTGCTTTGTTTGGTAAATTGGCTCCAAGTATGAGATCAATATGATGACTCACACTTTTGATTGGTGGCAACGAATGAGGTAGTTCGTCCACTACTATGTCAATGAACTCTTCCAACAATTCCTGAACTTCTTCTAGTAAATCATCTATCCTTGTGTTGGTTAAAACAATCATTGGCTTCCTGACCACAATGAATTGTGGTTCCTCCTTCTTCTTGACCTCGTTAAGGAGTTCCTTCCCACTCATGAGAAGTACAATGTTACTTACTTCAGGTTTCACTTCCTTATCTTTGATTGGAAGCAACATGTGAGTTCTCCCATTCTTTTCTAGGGTGTATGTGTTCATCCTCCCATCATGAATCACATTTATGTCATATTGCCACGGTCTACCTAGCAATAAATGACAAACATCCATGGGAATAACATCGCAAAGTATCTTATCATTCTATCCTCCTATCTTAAATTCAACTAAACATTGTTTAGTGACATTTACCTTATGTCCCTTTTGTAGCCATGAAACTCTATATGGACTTGGATGTTCAATCATCTCCAGCTCCAGGTTTTCTACCATCTCCATTGAAATGAGATTATCTGTGCTACCACTATCCACGATGACCTTGCATACCCTATCCTTGGTTTTGCAAGCAGTCAGAAAAAGTCTGTTTCTTTGTACTGGATTTTCCACCTCCTTCTCTGGTGTCAAAAGAACTTTCTGCATCATCAGCGATCATCCGCCTTCATCATCTTCTACCTCAACATTTTGCCTCTGTGCTTCGGCAATGTGAGTCTCTCCACTCTCTTTCTTATTGTCTGGACATTCATAATATTTGTGTCCATTCTTTCCACACGTGAAGCATTTTATTACTCCACCTCTTCCTCTTCCTCTACCTCTAGTACGAGGAAAAATATTATTATCAGCATAATCTCCTCTTTGTTCGGTATGCTTCCCTCTCTGTTCAACATATTTCCCTCGCTGTGAGGTTCCACCTCTTTCAGTTCGAGCCTGAGGCTTCTTCCATTCCTCCTTGGGTTTCTGATTTTTATCTTGGACAATTGATTTTCCCCTGGCTTGACTTCTGCCTCGGCCTCTTTGACCCTTCTTTCAGCTCAGCTTCTCTTCAGCCTTTAGAGACATCTGATAAGAGTCTTCCACCATTTGGATAGTTACCATGCTCATCTCATCCTGATTGTCATATCTCAGGCCATTCATGTACCTGAAAACCTTTTCATCATTGCTTTCCTGATGACCTGCCCTGATGTTCAGCCTGTAGAATTCTTTGGTATATTCCTTCACTGTCATCAGCTTCTGTCTCAAATTTTTCATTCCTCAAAACAGAGTAATCTGGTAATCTTTGGGAATGAATTTTTCCTTCATCTTCGTAATCATCCTATCCCAACTCTTGATTTTTTGCTTTCCTTTACAGCGTCTGTCAGCTTGTAGTTCATCCCACCACAATGTTGCATGTCCTTTTAGCCTTGTGACAACATGTTTGACCTTCTTGTCTTCCTCAACATCTTCATAGTCGAAATAAGTGTCCAGATCTCTAATCTAGTCTAGAATCTCTTCAGCATCCAAGTTTCCTTCATAAACTAGGATGTCCATTTTTTCCCTGGCACCCATCCTTGCGACAGCTCTAATCAAGCGTTCATTTGTGACATCTTCCATTGAAACTTCTTATTCTTCATGTTCAACTTCATTTTCAATTTTGGAATCACTAAGATCCCCAATACCGACTGTGCATCTCTGTGTTGTCTCCATGTCCTCAAGTCTGGTGCGTAAATCACGCATTTCTCTTTCCATGGCTGGGTCAGGCATCTGCCTACCTCTTCTTCTTGGTATTTCCCTTTCCTCTGGTGGATCGGGTGTTTGCATGTCCCTTCTTCTTGGCGGCATGGTGAATTTTCCTTTTCCTTGCCACAGAAAGCAAAGAACACTTTCTGTTCTCTGATACCAAACCTGACGCAGACGTCACCTTTTGCCTCGGCAAAGCTTCTGCACTGACCTCCCGATCTTAATGGATCGTTCTAACTTCACCTTCGAAACGAAGTGGATCTTTCGATTCCTCACTAGAATATTTGTTAAAAACCCAATTCACAAGTCCTTCTCTTTCCCCCTATCACAACTTTTGTGCATACCTGATCTCTTCCCAACCAAAATTTCAGGTTTTGGGGATTCACAATCCCTGTTTTTGAGAACCTTAGCCTTCTCGATTCCCCAATATCCGATATCCTGAAATTCCAGAAAGGCTTCAAAAGCAGTTAGTCTCTGTGGCTACTTTTTGGTCCACGTGACCACTATTCCATATGATCACAGTCCTACGTCTTTCGCTATTTTGGGCTTTCGGATGCCGAAACACATGGACCCCTTTGTCCTCAGGATTCCCGATCTTTCGAATCCCGATTTCCCAAAATGGTCTCCCTTTCTAGATTTTCCTTCGAAGACCTAGATTGTTGCCACGCGTCCCCTAGAGATGGATAGTCCTCATCACTTCGCGGTTTCGGGAACGAAAATTCTTATGGGTTCTTTCCCTCAGAACTCCCAAAGTTACGATTCCCAACCTCCTATATGCTGAAATGATGTCAGTCGGTCCCACACCGGAGCTTTCCACCTTATCGGGGTTTCGTACTTCACGGTTCCAAAATGTGTGTGCTTCCTGTCTTCAAGATTCACGAAATGTCGAATCCTGAAATGTCGATGGCTTCCTATCTCCACCACGTGTTCCAACCAATGAACGGTCCTCGATCATTCGTGATTTCACGAAGTCAAATGTCGATGTCCTCCTGTCCTCCTGAACCCTGAAAATCTGACATGCAAAATGTCGACGAGCTCTTGATTATCGCCACCTGTCTCAACTAACGGATGGTCCTGATTCAGTCTTGGGATTTCGCGACTTGCGATTCCCCGATGTTGTAGTTTCTCTGTCGACTTAAAACCCTGGTAGCCGAAATACCGATGGGTGCTTGATCTTCACCACGTGTCCCAACAGATGGACGGTCCAGATCAAGATCGGGGTTTCCACTATGAAGTGACCCGATCTCCTGTCCTCTAGACTCTCGAAGTCCCGAATTCTGAAGTTCTGATATCCCAACACCTTTCGGGACCTTCACTCTGCCTGCAAGAGTTTAACCCTCGTGCAAATCTAGTCAGATCCTACAGCTGACGGGTAACTAGGTGAGGATCCAACAGCTCACGATCTCTTGAGCTTGAAACTTTGGAAATAGTCGTAACCTACTTGATTCTCTATCAGATCGGACGGCTGGTGGGATTTCGCTAATCCTCTACAAAGAAATTTGATCGTTCGTATCTTCCCTTCGACGACTTAGCAGGTTCTAATCCTTTGGGGGGTCTTCCATGACTTCCAGCCTTTCAAGAAACTCCTGCACACATTCCTTGTGGTAAACCTCAATCACTTCAATGTTGAACACCTTTAACTCCGCGCACTCCTTGCAGTGACAAATCCTTCAATAGCTTCTCAGGTTTCAAACCCCAGATTCAAGCTTGGTTTGTGCACACATTGCATGACTCTTGTGCCTAACTTCACCTTTGAGGGAATGAGAACAAAATCTAATCTATCTGAGCTTTCAGAGACAAACCTCTGAACCCTTTTTGTCAACGCACTCCTTGCGGATAATTCAAATGCATGCCTTGCAGGAGCCCTCGCTCAGATAGAGAAACAATTGAAACTCATTTCCTAACTCTTTCTCTCTCAGACTTCAAACATTTAACAAGAAATCATCCATACACAACATAGAAAGCAAATGTATAACATAAAGAATAAAATTATGAACATACCATTCAGCATACACATACAAGAAACAACTACAACGTCATGAATCTGAATTAAGACTTCTTCTATTAACTTAATCTCTGTACATGGGTGTTTTTCAATTACAGTTTCTCTGTTCCAGCTCTGTATGCTCTCTTTTCTTCCTCTTGGTAATGTTCTTCACTACTCTGCTCTCAATTGGCATCCTCCTTCTATGTTACAATTACACAATGAGGGTGTCTATATCTGTTTTCCCTCCACTCCTAAAACTGTCAACTCTGAGAATTCAAAGCTACCTAATAACATAAATGATTTCTACCTACTATGGATGAGAGCGGATCACTCAAGGTCCTTTACAATATATAAGTACGCCTCTCCTTAACTATCACATTTATGTTTTGGCGCATTTATCTTCAAAAGTTTTTAAATAATTTATCATGTGACTAAAATGTGTTGGCGCTTTCCCCACGCTCGCTTGACATTAGAAATGCTCCTGCATCATTGTGGTAGAAGAACCTCCTTCATTCTCACTAGTAGAGGTGCAACTTGAAATCATAGAGGAAATCCATGCAGCTCCACTAGTAGAAATATTAGAGGTTCCTTATGTTAGGGTTACCATAAGCAAAGCCATGAAAATTTTCCAGGACCCTAAGTAGAGTATGCCAGAGGAAGAATAGGAAGTCGAGATAATTAAAATAATTCCATAGAGACCTCAAACCCACTCTTCCACTAAATATATCTCTTCTTCCCTAGTCCACATAAGTTTGACCCTGGAGGAGAAAGAACTCGAATCAACAACCAAGAATATCATTCCAGAGTTCCAGTGCTCAAGTGGGGTGGACTTGGAAGAATTTGATGATGGATAAGGCATAGTACCCTTTTGTCCAATACATACTAGTCTTATATATTCTATTGATCTACCAAAACGAGGGAATAAAGACAAGAAAATTGAGGATTTCAAGCAAAAGATTAAAAAATATGAGATATTGGAGAGATACATCAAGAAAGAGAATGAGGTTCTAAAAAATAAGCATGCCCAGTTATGAGAGGAAAGGGATAGATTGGACTCTAAATACAAGTTCCTATTTAAAAAGGCTAGGAAATGGTATAAGGAGTTAGGACAAGTGCATAAGCATAATCGAAGGCTAAACTTCAAATTTTTTCACCAGAAACATACGTACCAACAAACTCTCTCCTCCAACTTGAACATATTAGTTCAAGAAGGTGAGCACACCTAATGCTGAAGGAAGATAGAACAAAAAATGTTTGTGATAGGGACTTGGTTTCCTGAGGACATTTAACAACTCGGGTGTGGGGGAGATGTTGAGTCATAGTTTTGTCCTATTTTGTGACTACCAACTTGACTATCTTGATCTAACCTTTTTCCTTTCTTCTATTATTTCCTTACCCATTATCATCATATATGTTATTTCTTCATGTTATTTAACCATATTATATATAAGGTAATCATTGAGGTTTCTAGGCTAAATCCTTCATGTTTCGGTAGACATCTGGGATATAATTTTCCTTAGTTGATTGTTATTGGAATCTTTAGTTTCATGTGTAGAATATAGAAAATCTGGTAGTAAAGAAGTTACTACTAGATCTCGTTTTACTACTGGAATTACAGGGTCGAGTTAATTACTGGAATTACAAAGGAACCACCATAGGAAATATAGTAGTAAACTAGTCGCGTAGGAACCCATTTTACTACCAAAAATCCGGTAAGTCACAATCTGACATCTTTCCGGTCGATTTGACTATTTTTTATACCTGAAGAAGAAATCAAGGATATGGGTTTTGTCTAACATCACTTCAAGATGGTTTCTCTCCTATTTTCCTAGCTCAAACATTAGCATTGAGTATGGGAATCCATGGTCAAATATTGGTCAACGCTATGTTGACTGAGAGGAATCTAGGCATCGAATCACGATTCCATGCTTCCAGTCATGAAATCGTGGAAGTCTTATGAATATATATTTTATGTAATCCATGTTGTTGATCCATTCTAACCAATTGTATATCTATTTTTCCTTGTTTTAAATGCATTGGTTGAGATCCATGGATATAGGATCGACGATTAAAAGGCTTTCTTTGGCATAATGTTTACTTCATAGAAGACTTGTATTGGGATTCGGGGGGTGATGAGTTAAATATATGGACAACTAGATCTTAGATATTCAGATAAACATTTCTTGTATCAAATTGTATTGCTAAATTCACCTTAATATAATGCTAGTGTTTTGAGATCAAATTTATGTTTCAATTCACTTGAAGCATGTAGTCATTTAAGTAGTGGGAAGGAAATTGGGAGGGCTCACCAATTTAGCCATTGTTTCTTTGTTCTATAGTAGTAGGGTTCGTAAGTTGTTCTTAGATTTTGTAGACAATGTTACATTGTTTTTAATTTCATTCCTTTGATTTCATATATATCATGCTTTATTACTAATTCAAATTGGGTAACTCTGTACTTATTTCGTTCTGGTTTATGATCTCAATCGTGCTAAAAATATAACTTTTTTTCCATTCCATATGTGACAAACACACTGTCTCTCAAGTTATGAATCAAAATACTATTTTTTTTCTTTTGAGCACTTATATCATTTGGATTTCATACTTAGCATTTGAAGCGTTTGGAATTGTCAATGAAATAGTTATGTAGATTCTAGACTTTTCATGCATGGTGTGTGGATCTCGATGTGTTTCATTCGTTGTCATTGTATTGGCTCCTTGAAAAACCTGAGAGTACTTTGATTGTCACACCAAATGATAATAGAATGATGAAACTGGATATTGATCTCAGTGAAGAAGTTCTAAATACAAAGTTCCTGAATAATGATGTTGATCGTTCCTCTGTACTTAACCTCTATTGATGATAAAGAAATTATTGATTTCTTTTTGCTCGATCAACAGATGGGACCAAAAACCAAAATGAGCACATACCCAGAAGTGGACTTGTGATCTTTTCTATCTCCAAATCAATCAAAATTTGTGAATCCTATGAGATCCAATGCAAATATTGCTACATAGTGGATCCCATAACTAGTGGTGCCTTGAACATATTTGAGGATGCACTTGGATTCCTTTCAGTGTAGCTCATGTGGTTCTTGCATGTTCTTGGAAACTTCTCCTAATATGAGAGATATTATTGGGTGTAGGTGAGATAGAGAAAAATCCCCACAAGATATTGATACAAGGTGTTTTCCACCAATGGTGTATCCCCAACATCCTCAAGATGTACCCCAAACATAAAGGGTGTGGTTGCCAAATTGCAGTTGGTCATGTGGAGTCTAACCAAGAGATCCCTGACATACTTAGTCTGAGATGGCTCGATGCTTGAAGAATCCTGACTCGTCTCGATACCAAGGAAAAAGTGCAGTGGATCCATCTCCATCATAGAAAACCTGTCATGAAGAATGTATTTGACAACAACAATTTTTTAGGTTGAACTTCCTGTGATCAGGAGGTCATCAACATATAGTATTAAGATCAACAAGGAGTCTGGGGTTCTTAGCATGTAGATATTTGGATCTTATTTACATCTAACAAAATGTTGAGAAAGAAAACAAGAATCCATCTTGTTATAACCCTAAATTGATCTACACATGCATACATGGCCTTGGCCCTCTTACTTGAATTTTTTTTCCAAAGCACTGTTGAGTTGCTCTTCTTAAAAAACCAATTTTTAAAATATGTATGCACCCTGCACCCTTACTTCCCATGTACATATGATTTTTGCACCACTACAACTCACGTACATACGCAAGTTGCACTATTACAACTCACGTACATATGCATGTTACACCATGACAACCCGCGTATACTTGCAAAAGTTGCAAAAAAATAAAAAGTTGCAAGGAATTCGTTGAGATTACAGGCTATTGGTAGTTTCCCAACTAATCCACCTGCTATAGCCCGCCACCCAACCGAATAAACATCCTTTTGTCATATAAAAGGAGGTGTTGGGGTCTCATTTCATAACTAAGCATAAGAACCATGAAACTCTGCCCGATTTCACTTCCATTCCTTGCCCAAGATATTGCTTCCTTTTGTGAGAATTTGCCTCAAAATTCCCTCATTAGCCCCTTCTCCCTCCATTTAACCCATTCACTTCCCAAGAAGAGATCAAAAGGTTGAGAGGAGAATTTCATACAAGGTGCACTTGGATATTGGTGAAGAGGAGCCCGAACCAGGTTCGCGGAACAGTGGTCGAATTAGATTGTAAAGGTATAATCTTTGTGATATTAATAAAAGAATTACATTTTCCTGTCCCAAATGATGGTGTCTTGAATACTTTTATTGGTTTATGCTTGGCATTCTAACATCTAACCCTAACTTATATATGAAATAACATGCTTGTAGTTTTTTTTTTGTCAATATTTGGATGTAGGTCAGCCCTAGGAGGAGGAATGCAGTCGGTGGAACTTCCAAGTGTGAGGAGGTCATCACCAGACGTGGGATTAGAGGTATAGTTACCCGATCTCCTTTTTCCTTGATTTCTTCATATGATTTTTGGTATGTTTGGGATAGTATAGAGAATTAATTGACTTTTAGAAGATTAATCAATCTTCCTACATTTTGAACTTTGGTGTAGTTAAAGGGGGGTTTTCCCGCTAGTAGAACTGGAAACCATACTAGGGAAGCCTCTAGGGTGTTTTAGGGGATTTTGGGTTGTTTGATTGGTTTGTTCATATTTCAAGTTTTTGTTGTGTTTTTTGAGTCTGTCAAGGGATTCTAGTCACCTTTAGGTGCAATATCACTTGTCGTTTCCCTATAATTCTGTCTGATATTTTCTTTTTTTGAAAGATGGTGTACACAGCCTATCTTGATCCAACCCATGCACATACGTGCTCTGCTTAGTAAACAGCCCGCATACATACACAGGTTGTTCATGAAACAGTCTGTGTCTCTGTTTCAAGAAAAGTTTTGAAAAAGAGGGTGTTGGACTCTTTCCTGATTGAATTTTTCACTTCTTAGGGTTTTCTTGGATCAGTCTAGAGTCTCTGTTTTACAACCATAGCCTGGGTTAGAGTTCAATTTTTTTTTAGTCTCTTGTGTTTACTTTTGAAAGGGTTTTAAGCAAGTTTTTGAATTATATATCTTCCTTCTTGGTTTCTTGAGTGATTCCCTGCGATCCGCAGTGCGCTAAAGATCTGTTTCACTCTTGTTTTAGTGTTCTTTTTACCCCTTTCACTTGCTTTGAAAAAAGAAAAAGAAAAAAGATTTATTTCAGTTTTTCTGTTTGAAGCAATTTCAAAAAAAAAAAAAAAAAATCTTTTCAGTTTGGTAAAGTAGTTAGAGTTGGTTATTTTCTAAAAAGGAAAAAGAGTTTGTTTTTTAAGTTCTTTATTGATTTCTTGAAACATAAGTAGCTTGTATTCAAGAGAAAATACGTTTTAGTTTTTCTTTTCAAGATCTTGAAAAAGTTAGTTAAATAAAAGTTAATTACGAAGACTTAGTTGTAAAAATTTGATTTTGATTAGAAGTAATTTTCCTTTCAAGTTTCGTATTTTTCTCCTCCTTTTCATCTCTTATAACATCACTAGTTTCACTGCCATATCCCTTGAGTAAATCAAGCCATTAAAAAAAATGCTAAATCTAAAATTAACTAGACTTTTTATGTTTGTAGGGTCAACCAACTAGTTTCGGGTTAGGGCCTTGAATTAGGTTGGAGAGGAAACTCTTTAAGGCCGTTAAACAAACATTGGAGTCAAAGTTAGGGAGTTTTAAATTCCAATGTCGTAAAATTTATCCGGGACCCCCCTCTAACACAAGGTCTAAACATGAGGTCACGCGAGGAAACACAGTGGAGATATCCCCTCCAAAGAAAAACTAAACGTAGCGGGGAATGCATATTGAGGATCTGTCGTGGGATTACTACTGACTACATTTTCCTATGAAGCTTTGTGGACCTCGAATCAGTTCGAGATCCTCTGTTGTATTCTAGACCACATTCCTTTGATACCCTCAATAGGATTCATACTTTTTATCGTACGCATTACGGTCTACTCGACTGTCGAATGTACCCGCCTGGTGATTGACTGCGAGCTGGCAACTTAGTTGCCCATATTCTAGGGACTTACACGGGTTACTGTAGGGGTATAATGTGGTAACTAGGGAAGACGTAGGGTCATGCTTCACAGAGTATATCCAGAGGGTGCTTTCATGTTCGAGTTTCACTTGCACTGGTTAGTTTCTCTAGCGTTGACTAGCGTAACTATTATTCCTACTAGATAGTTGATTGCTTGATTTGTCTTATAGGAAATTTTCTAGTGTGTTTAAACACTAGTTAATCCTTATTGTGTCGATTGATGTCTTCACAAATTGGAAGATCAAGAGCTCTTCCAGTCACGAAGGCTTCAAGGCCTACTGCCGATTGCATTAGAGCCACCTTTTCCACCGTTACAGTGAAGAATTGACCAACAATAGTTGTTAGAAGCGATCGGGCCACAGGAAACTGTGCCTGAGCCATATCTGTGAGGAGACTATTTGAATCTGAAGAAACCTACTATTTCTAACCTTGGGGCGGAAGCTCTCGAGCCAACCAAACCTCCAATTACTAACTCTTCAACGTTGATCTTAGTACAAGTTGTCCCTCTTGAGGTGACACCTATCGAGTGTTAGTTAGTCTTACAAGAAGCCATGGAAGAAAATGTTGCTACTTCATTCAAGAGTCCTAATACTCCTATTTCGCCTACTACCACAGGGGGTATTTTTCCTCCTAACCCACCTTCGCCAGTCCATACCATAGTGGTTTCGACTCCCTCTACCTCAGGCAGTGGTCAGATACCGTCATCAACGACGACCAATGCTCCATTTACACAAAGTTTGGTAGGCCCTCCATTCTCATATGGGATGCTCGGCTTTGATTCAAACTCATTCCTTACCTACTCCACCTTACAAACCATGGGTCTAGGGGAAGGGAGCTCAAACGCTCCCGTGAAAGGGTCTACCAGGGGCACTTCAGTCCCCTTTAATGCTATCCATTACAGTGGGTTACATATACCTCCTCCATCCCCCTCATTCGGTGGTGCTTTCCAGCAACCCATCGGGCCAAATGCTAATTACATATTATTTGGAGCAGGCAGTTTAGGACCTTCGTATTACACTATGCCAGTGGGATCTATTTCATTCCCTTTGTTCGACACATTTGGGAACAATGATTTTTCTTCGGTTTCCATCTCGGCTAGGGGAAACCCTAGTTTTAGGCAACATAACCCTTTGCAGGGTACTATTCCTACACAGGGGGAAAGTACATGAATTTTCTCCTCTCATGGGCTTTAGAATCCTTGGCAGGGATCTGTTCCCTCACAAGGGATGTTGGTTAGGGGAAACCCCTTACATGGCCAATGGAACCCCAGACAAGGTTTAATACCTATACTCGTTGGATCAGCTAGGGGCATCCCCTTCCAAAATCCTTGGAACACAACGCAGGGAGAAATCCCCTCCCAAGACATGTCATCCAATCATGGGATTCAGTCGATGATATCCCATCAAATGTAGTTTTCGTATGTTGGTCAAGGCCACAGTTTCTACCAGAACCATAGCCAGTAGTCCAAATTTTCCTGACAACCTAGTGCCATTCAAACTCCAAGATCCCTTTTTCCTATACATAGTACTCAACCTAAACTACCATTTATGGAAATGATACATCTTCTAGACTTTTCAAGGTTACTCAATGACCCAATTTTTCATGATATGTGTTGTCCCACCATGTTGATTAAGTTTCCCTCGAATATTCCAAAATTTGAAGGCAAGCTTGGTGAAGACCCAGGTGATCACGTGACAACCTTTCACTTATGGTGCTCGTCAAAATCACTGCAAGATGACTCTGTCTTGTTGTTCCTTTTTCAATGCACTGTTATTTGGGGTGCTGCAAAATGGTATATTGAGCTCAACCACTCGAGGTATTCTTAATTTAACGACTTGGCAATGGTCTTCTTGAACCATTTCCAGTTAACCGTGAGATATGATGTTGGGACTGAATTAGTGGCCAACTTTGAGCAGACTAAGGCCAACCATATCTCTAATCACATCCAAGAATGGCGACATCAAAAGAGCTTGATTAAGGTCCAGGTCCCACCAACTTTATTGATGGAGTGGTTCCTAAAGTCTTTGGTGCCTTGTGTCTCCAAGGATGTAGAAAATTCTAGAGTGTTTTCAGGGGAGGAGGCGATAATGAGAGAACAATAGCTTGAACTGATCTACTCTCAGTCCAATATGCTCTATGAGATTTTTCCAGATGCGCCATGGCCCATCCTCGACAAGGCCAAACAAAATTTTGGACCCCATGTCGATGGTATTGTGGGTTCAGCACAAGGAAATTCCACTGATCTGTTGACGAATCAATTGCAAAAAATTTTGATACAACAAACTACGGCCAACCATACCTTTGGTTCGGCTATTCTGCCTACCCAAACATCAGACGTACATAGTGTGCAATTGACAAAATCGAAGGCCAACCAACAGCCTGAAGGAAGGAAGAAACAATGGAACAACAAGGGTAAAGGGGACAAAAAGGATAATAACAATGTTGACGTGGGAAAAACATAGAAGAGAAAGTCAAAGTATCTGTGTAACCTTGAACAGAGGACCACCCGACTCACCTGTTTCCTTGACTTGCGGAATCTTAGAAGATATTGGCGTAGAAAAAACCTATTGTGCTGACAAACCCATTTCCACATGAGCAAAACATGGCTCAAGCTTCAACATCCTCGAGCACAGAAAGGGGTTGTCAGGGACCCCCCACGTCTACTAGTAAAAACCCGACCGCGAATGTTTACATGTTGAAGGACGATGCTCATATAGCGACCAAGATCCGAGATTATGGAATGTCAGAATCTGCTAAAAATGGAAAAGAAGCCACAAACCCACTAGTTCCTTTCCATATTGAGAAGACAATGGGAGAAACAATGACACACATCCCCAAAGGTGCATTCAAGAAAGATTCTCATAATATGAATGTGAGGGCTTCCCAGACCTACTTCGTTGTGGAAGATTTGGCACAAACCCCTTGTGCGATGTCTTCTTTGGAAGTCCTCCATAGTTTCCCTTCATAGAGAAAAGATATGTTATCCGCCTTGGGATCGAAAAATACTTGTAACCCGGGAGCAATCATTCTCAATCCGACCGACTTGAAGCCTCGTCTTCCATACCACGTTTTGTTTCAGATAGTAGTGGCTTACACTACGAAATATTTTACTCGGAATATCTTCCATAGAGTGCTTGACGAGGTTGCCTCAACTTTCATGATTTCATTGGTGTGTTGGAAGGACATTGGCCAACCTGGTTTGTCTCTGTCATCTACATTGCTTACGGCGTTCGATGGTCAGTAGTTCAGAACATATGGAATCATTTTTTCTTTCCCCATGTAGTTAGGATGAAAGACCATGTGTGTCGAAGTTGAAGTGGTTGATGCACCTCTCAAATACAACCTTTTGTTAGAAGGAGTTGGACCTATGTAATGCATGCAATAGTTTCTACAATTTTTTGTCTCTTGTTATTTCCACACAAGGGTCGGATTGTGACAATTAACCAGTTGTCTTTCTCCCGTCTTGACCCTTCATCGGGGGAATCCAAGGTCCCTATGATTGATAATCCTCAGCCCGACACCATCAATTTAGGGGTTGGTTTGTGCCCATCATTGATGGGTACATTTGATTACCCACCACCTTTTGGCGATGTCAACCTCATATCGGCTTTCCCCGACCAACTTAGGGATGAAATTTTTCAAATGTCGTCATTTTGAACGACTTACTTTCACGAACCGTGGACTCTTCCTTCCCCATCGACTTTGATGGAAGGGACGGGGCATTCTAGCATGGCCATGCCCTTTTTTGTAGCTAAATTTGCACACACCATTGTCCAGCAAGATTCGGCCAACCCCGATCCGACTCTCACACAAGAGTTAGATCCAATTCTTGAGCCTATTTTGGTTTAAGGTTCTCTTGCCACTACAGATCCTTTAGACCTGGTCTTGCCCTCATATGAGGTGATTCTTAAGGCATTGATTGGTCCAAACAGACCCTGGGATGATCTCCATCATAGATCTTACTTCCTCCGGGAGTTAAGAAGAATAAACTCAGGCGAATTTGTTTTGAATGTGAGTGGAGATAGGTCTTGTCCTATTAATTCTTTGGCCAGGCACACAGTTTATGCCGAGGATAATATGGGGAGTATCACTGAAACAATCCCCATAGATATCTCCAGAACCCCTGGCATCGTGGATAATGTTTTCATTGGAGCAGACTGCTCCCCCAAAGCGATTAAAATTTATACAAAGTTATTTAAGTAATTCTGCGACGTTTTTTCCTGGTCTTACAAGGAAATTCCATGCATAGACCCAAGAATCATCGAATATGAAATAACGACTTATCATGATGCCAAGATGGTCCGATAGAAGCTTCGTTGGGTAAATCCTCGAAAAGCATCAGCAATTAAGGCTGAAGTAGAGAAACTACATAAAGTTAGTTTTATCTACCCCCTGCAGTTGATGAAATGGGTGTCAAACCCCATTATGGTTAACAAGAAACAGGGTACGATTCTTGTGTGCATGGAATTCCATGAATTGAACAAGGCCTATCCGAAAGATAGTTTTCCCACCCCATTCATCAATCATATTGTTGATGACTATGTAGGATGCGAGGTCTTTTCATTCATGGATGGTTTTTCGGGATATAACCAGATTTAGATCAAACACGAAGACTAGCATAAAAAAACTTTTATTTGTCCTTGGGGCACGTTCACATATCATAAGATGTTGTTTGGCCTGAAGAATGATGGAGCCACTTTTCAGCGGGCCATGTCATTTTCTTTCCATGAACTTAGACATATATTCGAGGCATATCTTGAAGATATATCATCACGCTCCCGCAAAAGATCTGATCATCCCACACACCTCTGACTAATATTCGAATGATGTTTCTACTATTGAATTTGCTTGAATCCTAACAAGTGAATTTTATGCATGACATTGGGTCATCTCTTAGGTTTCATTGTTTCAACAACATGGATCATGGTCGATCCTCTCAAGGTTGAGGCAATAGTTCAATTGCCTCCCCCATGCACAATACCCCATCTTGGAATATTACACGGGAAAGTGAACTTTCTTTGGCATTTTGTCATGAATTACGTCGAGATCACTAAATGGTTTATGTGTCTATTAAAAAAGGGAGTCCCATTCAGTTGGTACAAATCCTCTCATTTCTCTTTAAAATCATTGAAACATGCCCTTATGTCTGCCCCTCTGCTCTGGCCTCCCGATTCTAACAAATATTTCTTGTTGTACTTGGTTTCTATAGAGTCGACCATCAGCATGGTCTTGGTTCAAGAGGATGATCTATTTGAAGATCATGTTATTTATTACTTGATCCAAGGCCTGGTTGTGTTGGAACTTAACTATTCCCACCTTGAGAAGCTTGTTTTGGCAGTAGTGCATGTTGTCTAGTGGTTCCATCAATACATTTTTCTTCACAAGACCACTTTCATTTTCATTGTGAACCCTTTCCAATATGTGTTGACACAACGGGTCATTGGTGTAAATATCAGTAGATGGATTGTAATCCTCCAGGAATTTGACCTGGATTTTGTTTCCTCAAAATTCAAAAAGTCGTTGGTCTTTGCCGAACTTATTTCGGAACTTCCCTTCGAGTCTAGTGATGTCACACCTGAAGAATCACCTATCAAAGGAGATGTTTTTCTAATCGCATCTTCGAACCCCTGGTATGCAGATATATTAGTCTATCTCCAAACTTTGAAGTGACCTACTTCTGCTTACTGCGATGAGCATCGACGAATTCACCATTAGGCATGAAACTATCGCATACTCGATGACACTTTGTATCATCGATGTGTATATTCAATTCTTCGTCGATGCCTTATACATGAGGAAGAAGAGCTTGTTTTGAACAACTGCCACACTAGAGCATGTGGTGGTCATTTGTATGGGTTGGAAACAACCAAAAATATTCTATGCATTGTTTACTTATGCCCTACGTTAATCAAATATTGCGTTGAAGCGGTCAAGTAGTGCCACCCGTGTTAGATCTTATCTCAAAATATGCGGGAACATCTTTCTCCCATGTTTCCTATCATTGTTGTTGGTCCTTTCACCAAATGGGGGATTGACTTCACTACATGTCACCCTGCTTCGGCCAGAGGGCATCGTTACAGCATTGTAGCGATAGACTACTTCACAAAGTGGGTCGAGGCTATGCCAACGTTTAACAATGATGGAGAAACAATGACCCTTTTCATTTTTAACCAAATATTAGCAAGTTTCAGCATCCCGAAGGAGATTGTCACTGACCATGGAAGTCACTTCCAAAGAAAAATGATGACTAAGTTAGCATCAAAGCTTGGGTTGAGGCAATAACATTCATCACCTTACTACCCACAAGCGAATGGCCAGTTTGAAGCTGTGAATAAGTCTCTCAAGACTATTCTTCAGCGGATGAGCAATTCTGCCAAGTCAAATTGGAATTTGATGTTGTACTCGACGTTTTGGGCCTACCGAACGTCTATAAATATTGCCCTGGTTTCTCACCTTTTCAACTCGTATACGGGATGGAAGTAGTCTTTCCTATTGAGTGCCATATTTTGTCTTTAAAGTTGGCAGTGGAATTACTGTCGGACACTTCACCGCTTGAGGAACACCTATTATATCTCGATTAGCTCGATGACCAGCATCATGATGCACCCTCTGCCAATGAGGCACATAAGAAACGAATCAACTGGTAGTACGATAGGTCCATTTTTCCTCAAATTTTCTTTGAAGGCAATCTTGTGTTGGTCTATTATCAAGACAAAGATCCCCTCGGGGTAGGACACTTCAAACCCATGTGGTTTAAATCATTCATCGTGAAAGAGGTCTTAAAGAAGGGCTCTTACCGTCTGGCTTACTTTGAAGGAAATGCCTTGGTGGAGCCTAGAAATTCACTCTACCTAAAGAAGTATTACTCTTAGGTTGGTTTCCTGAGTGACTTCTTGTACATATGTATAGGTCTTATACAATTTTTTGTCTTTTTTGTTTAATGGAAGTGTAGTTATTTATGTCTTCTTTTTCACTGTGGTAGATGTCAAGTGAATCAAAGGTGTTCTTTGGGTTGGCAGACAATGCTAGCCGACACACTCAGAGGCTTTCTTCTGTAGCTTGGGTGATTTTCATACCTAGAGGCCAGTTTCTATCTTCCAGAAGTATTTTTCTAGGTGACGCCACAAACAATGTCGTTGAGTACAACATAGTGATAGACTTGCATCGTGACACTTTGTCGCATGGAATTTCTCACCTTCGGGTCTACTTAGATGCTTAGCTGGTTGTGTCCCAGTTAAATGGAGTTTACCACATTTACGATCCTACTTTGCACCAATGTTTCCTTAGGGTACGTCTCTTAGAATGTTACTTTGATTACATTACATATATCCATGTTCCTAGGAGATTTAATCATATGACAGATACTCTAGCTAATCAAGTATTAGATTGGCATGTTGCACACACATACACATGTAGATACATTTGTAAAAAAATGTGATCCATAAGATGAATAAGATGTGTGTGTGTGTGTGTGTGTGTGTGTGTGTATATATATATATATATCAAAAAGTGTCATGAGTACATAGGTGGGCACAAACGCCTCAAAAATAAGGTTTGGTATACATTGTTGGGATTATGCCCTCAAACAATTATACAATGGTTCCCTCTGCACATAAAATTCTAGCCTATCTAAGCTCTAGGCCTATTGGCCCTGCCATAGTGAATGATGGCATTGGCTAAACTCCAGAAGACCTGGACCCAAGTCCGTGGCACCCCGACTACATGAGGCTACATAGAAGGCGGGAGATCCTTGATCTTGACCGTCGGTACTGTACGAATGATCACGATGAGCTTGCACTCTGCCCGCCTTAAAACTCTCTCAGCCTCTCTGGCTGGAGGTCCCCCTACGATTATTGGTCCGCTAGTTGTTGTTGGTCCTGCCTTTGGTCGAGGACATCGTCGAGTCCTTGAGAAGTATTTCGAGTGTACTTTTCCCAAATATGTACATAACATATACATGAAAGTCAGTACTCTAATACACACATAAAAATGATATATAAAAAAACAATTAAAAATTAAATAACATTAAAAATATATATATTACCTATCTCTCCTCACTCCTCTCCAGGAGGCATGGGCACATTCGGATCCTTGTAAAAGTTGATTCCATCATAGGGGTATTCCTCTCTCACTGGAATCTATCAAGCCCGCCACTCAAAAAATGTGTCATCATGGAAACAATGCTTTCCATCTGTAAACTACTGGAAAGAAGGCCACATGCCCCTACACAGTCTCTCTAGGACTCAAGTTGGGAACTCTCCCTCTAAGAATGAGCATATAATAGTGCCAAACCTGAAGTTTTTGTTGTTGCATAGCTGACACTTTGTCAGTTGTCTCTTCATGCATGTGAGCATGGTCATGCTCCAGTCAAAGATCTGTGCCTCCTGGAACTGAATAGCACAATGCATGTGTGCTCAAGAAGTGTGGTGAAGGGCCACGGATCCATTAATCTACTTAATAAGTATCAATATCACTCTCAGAGACAAACTCGTGATCTTGCGAATTGGCACCTGAGAACCTAACTTCTCAGTGTCGGCCTCACAGTACATTTGAATGTAGTCCTTGATGTTAGAAGGCTGAGGGGGAAATGTCTGTAGATTGATTGGTTCTCCTCTCCTCAAGAGGATAGTTAGGAAGTAGATATCTTCAGTCATTGGAGTCAACGAATGTCCCTCTAACATGAAGGCCTCTACATCTAGATTCTAGTAGTCAACCAAAGCGTTCAGTGGCTTGGGTTGTGCCCTCATAAATGGACACTGGAAGAACTTCCATAGAACACATTGTTTCAATGCAACAATGGAAGTAGGGTCCTCTTCGACCATTGCATCAATGTCCTCATGTTCCCTCTCCCTCCAATGGACATACATCCTATTCCATGGTAGATAAAAGGGAGTTAGCTCTTGCATTTTAATTTTTTTTCAAATCTTTTGAGGGTGTATGTGGGTTTTTTTGGCCTCAGTCATGTATATATGTGGGCAGAATGTTTTCTTCCTGAGTACATATGCAAGCTATCCTTGGATAGCCCGTGTACACGCAAGGCCACTCATTTTAGGAGAGCACGCCCCCTAAAAACAAAATGCATAAATGAAGAATTGAAATGCAAAGGGGGTGCATTTGTACTTGGTCCGAGTGGAAGTTCATTTCATCCACTAAAGCTCCCATAATCAACTTCTTTAGCAAAGGGGATTTTTCTCCTTTTGGGCAATTTTCAAAATGCAATGGTGAAAATGAGTTGTCACCTTCTATTTATAGACATTTTTGTCCCTTTTTGCTACTTTTTTGACCCCCTTTGTCATTTTTCTTGGCTTGGAAATCATTTGGTTCCGTTTCTGAGTTTCTTATTGGATGTTATGATACACTTTTCATTTTGGTTTGGTAACCTTTTAGGGATGGGTCGCTTTTAGTATCCTTTGGTAAAAGTAATTCTTTCCAACTTTTTGCATATAAGTTAGGATTTCACCTCCACTTTCTGCATCCCATTGTATTTTCTTCTTTTCCATAGGATCAATCCCACCAAATTGGGACACAAAACCTTCATTGTTTCTATAGAAGTTTCATAATCAAGTGGTAGACCCTACCTTTACATGGATTCCCTAGGTAGATCCTTGTTGCATTTTGGCGTCCATGCTGTTTGTATTAACTATAGGCTGGGAAGTCCTTGTTAGTCATGTCATGATTACGAGATTGAGCCTCATTTGTCTGATGCACCATAATTCTTGGAATCACCCTCAGGACTCCCAAAATGAACACACTTGGTTGTCTTTCAAGCTCGCTTTGAAATCCGAAAGCAACATCCGACGAGAATGCATTTATGTTTTTCGATATTGTTTGGATTAACTGAGAAAAGTAGCCCTCCGGAATCTTCTTTAATCCCTTTTCAGACTCTATAAACATTAAAATATTGTTGAGTGATCTTGTTTCCCTTCACTCTTGCCAAAATCAAATTTGAAGGCACGTTTGTCCGACGGTAGTTTACCCCTTTTTCGGTCCAGATGGTCAATTTTACGAATAAAGGTATTCTCTAGGAACTTCGGTTCACTATAAAAATATTTTCAAGAGTACGTTTAACCCCTTTTCGGACCTGCGGGACTAAATCTTTGAAAAAGGAACATTCGCCTTGGTTTTGGTTTATCACCTTTTTTGGGCCTTGGAGATTACTTACGAAAAAGGAACCCCCATGGAGTCCATAGTTAAGCTCTTTTCAAACACCCTAAAATTGAAAAGATCGTCAAGTGACCTTGTTTCTTCACACTCGTTAAATTAGTCCAGAAAAACATCTACTTGCATGAGTTTACTGCGTTTTACAGCCTATAGATTATTGTGGAAAAAGGTACGCCTCAGGAGATTTGTCTCGCCAGGAGAGTTATCCTCAATGACTTTTATAATTTTTCGGGCTAAGGGGACTAAATTCATAAAAAAGGCTATGAGTCCATAGTTAAGCTCTTTTCATACTCCTTAAAATTGAAAATATTTCCAAGTGATCTTGTCTTTATCACACTCGTTAAAATGGTTTTGAATAGTTATATTTTCGGTGCAATTTTAACTATTTTTCAAACCGACTAGACTATATTTGAAAAAGGTACTCATTGGAGTCTTCTTTTACGTTTTTTCAGACTCTCTAAATGTGAAAAAACTACCGAGCTTACCTTCTCTAATCTCATTAAAATTACATTGAAGGGGGTTTCATTGTGTCTTTCTAATTGCCTTTACATCTCTATGTCTTTGGCCTTATTTTGGCTCCATGTTGATCTCAACTAAACCTCTGAAGCATGCATGATACGCAAGCCTTGTAGAACATTTCCTCAGTGACTTGACACCTTGACCTGTGGAGGAAGTTTCCCCAAGTGTCCTTTTCCTGCACATGTCTCTTTTCTCTGAGCATTAGTGTGTTCCTTGTGTTTGGAACTAGTATGCTTGTGACACTTGTTCCTCCTTTGTAATGTAGCATTCTTTTTTTCTTTTTCAAGCACTTTAAAAATTTGAAAAAGAAAAAAAAATCAAATATCCCAAAAAGAGGGGACGAGAAATATGTATTATTTTTTGGCAGCACAAAGAGCCTCCCTTGGACAAATCACATCCTTCTGTTTGTTCGTTAAGCATTGGGATCTAGTATGATCTTAGGAAGATGTTCTCGCTACATAGAGCTTTTTCCTCCTCCATTTGGTTACTCTTCCAAAAACATCCAGAGAGTTTGAGTTTCCTCCTGCATCGTGAACTTATGCCAATGTCATGTTACTTGGGTCTGATCATCTTTCATGATTTTTTCCAAGGGAAGTTTCACCCAACCTAAGTCATCCTTTCTACATTTTGTCTCTTGAAATCATGAGTCGACCATCTTGAGAGTCCAGTCAAGTCTTGATTCAAAATCGATGAAGTTCTCTGTGTGATCATCGAGATCCTCTTGTCTTTTCCCAATGAGTTGTCGAAGACCTCATGCTAGTGAGTTATGCACTCTTATCATACTCCTATCTAAGTTTTGAATATCTTGAAGTTGTTGCTTGAGCTATGAATACCTCATCTCCATCCATCGGGCGTTGTTGGCTTCTTGAAGATGGATACTATATTTGTATATCTTTGATTTTGAGATATAGATCCATTATGTATTGCTCGTGGCTACACTTTACATAGTTATATGGAATGATTATGCAATGTATTTGATTGGCAGCCTGTTGGGCCCCAACAACTCCCCCTAAATCTTTTACAAAATTTAAAGGGGCCCTTGTTAGAATCTTGATAGTTATAATGAGCTACAAAATCAACCTTTTCAAATAGTTCCATACATTAGCTTGCTTTGAGACAAACTTAAGACATTCACTATAGTATGATATATTCATTACAAGAGTATATGTCAAAATTTAGAAACAAGCATAAAAATCTCAATTTAAACAAAAACGTTATTTTTTATCAAATGTTTACTTTCGTTTAAATTATGATTATGTGTTCTTTCTTTTGCTTATTAGCAAGTTTGACTATTTTGAATAATGGGTTCAATACTTCATCAAATAATATCTTGGTTGGTTTCTCATTTTCATAAAATCATTTGGTGATATTAATTAATTAAATTATTTTTTCATTTTGAATCTCATTTCAAAATAATAATAATAATAAAAGAATTATCTATCATTTGTTTGATTTTGTAAAAAACTAAAATTAATATTTTTTCTCCATTAACTTGAAGTTTCTAGATCATATTTGAAAGAAAATTATAACCAATGTTTGTTTATAAGTTATAGTTAGTTTAAATTCATTTTTTATTTTTCTAGATTTTGTTTTATTCACAATTTTTAGGTTATTAATTTAGGTTTCTTTTTGTTTCACAGGTTTCTATTATCAAATATTTGATACGGATCTTATCATGGCTTGATTTTATTATCCAAATACGTTCAATATGATTGATCCAAAAATAATTTTGGATTGCTACAAATAATTTTATGAACAACAACAGATAAAATTTGCAAAGGCGTCAAGATCAGACAAACGATTTTGTAGAACTGATTGCAGCCAAACCGTGAGGAATTTGAAGAAACAGTTGAAAACCCAAAACCAAAATGGGCCCATTTACCTTTTGCATAAGATTTGCCCAAAAAAATGCACGATTTGAGAGATATTGATGTCTTTTTATGAAGCAAATTTCAGGTGGTGAAAATTAATAGTGACGCCCAGACTGTTCATTCATTGTATAAATATATGAGAAAGTTCAGAGCCATAGAGGATCCAAGAATTGGAAAGGAGGATTTTTATCCTCTCTCTTTTGTATATTATATCTTTTGTAAACTTTTTATTTCTTTTTAAATGGGGTAATGGATGGTTGGAATCTTTGGGAGAATGGACGAGTATTTTCAAAAAAGAATATGGAATTCTAGGTTTCTTAATGGCTTTTGTCCTGTGAGTAAAATGGTTTTATTTTCATTATAATATCATCATATTCTTTCAATAACTGATTATGCATTGATTTAAACATCTTTAATCTTTTTTATCAATACATGGTTAATTATTATCATTTATGTATTAATTTTTCCAATCTTTAAAGTCTATTATCCAAAAAAAATCTTCCAGGACTACAGAATGGACAAGTTATTCCAAAAACTTAATAGAATGACATATATGCATTTTGGCTTTAGCCTTTTGTTTATAATGTTTTTATTTATGCTTTTTTTAATCTTGTTACATGTGCAGGTCTGATATCTTTAGATTAAATGATCTGTGATGTGTAGGAGGTTTATATTATAAATACCATCTATCATTTGCTTCAATCAAAATATAAATGTTGTGATTATATCTTCAATTTAAATAATGAGATTTATCTTTGAGTTTTAAATTGA